>NC_059637.1:8261841-8294341 GCF_020424385.1 Procambarus clarkii
GCCACGTTATTGTGACTCCTCGCCTACACATACAGTGTTAGAGCTGTCGTCGTCCCTTCACCTTCTAGTGTGTGGTCTGGTCAACATACTTCAGCCACGTTATTGTGACTCCTCGCCTACACATACAGTGTTAGAGCTGGATCAATTAGTCTATTGCCTTGTTCCTGCATGTGCGAGATTTAGACCATTCGATGGCTGAATTCTAGAAAACTGGCCTAATCCTTTATTATTAGGAATGTAATTCAAACGAGTTGAATAAAATATGTTAAAAAATGACCTCAGGATGTATAAACTGGATTCATTTGTAGTTGGAAAGTCTGAAGGATCGATAGAGATGTTTAAATAACATTTCACTGCTTATTCAGAATGATTAAATCAATTTTGTGGTAGTATATAAACTTGACGCCAATTGGTCTATACATTCATGCTTTGAATATATATGGCTAGTTAATTTATTTATATACATTTATGTGATATGTATGGATGTGTACTTCATCTCCCTCCCCCCCCCTCCCATCCCTACTAGCGTGTTTCTATCCCATTCTTGCCAACGAGCCCCACTCCCTATCCCCCCCAACGAGCCCCACTCCCTATCCCCCCCAACGAGCCCCACTCCCTATCCCCCCCAACGAGCCCCACTCCCTATCCCCCCCCCCCCAACGAGCCCCACTCCCTATCCCCCCCCAACGAGCCCCACTCCCTATCCCCCCCAACGAGCCCCACACCCTATCCCCCCCAACGAGCCCCACTCCCTATCCCCCCAACGAGCCCCACTCCCTATCCCCCCCAACGAGCCCCACTCCCTATCCCCCCCAACGAGCCCCACTCCCTATCCCCCCCAACGAGCCCCACTCCCTATCCCCCCAACGAGCCCCACTCCCTATCCCCCCAACGAGCCCCACTCCCTATCCCCCCCAACGAGCCCCACTCCCTATCCCCCCCAACGAGCCCCACTCCCTATCCCCCCCAACGAGCCCCACTCCCTATCCCCCCAACGAGCCCAACTCCCTATTCCCCCCAGCGACCCCCCAGCCCCCTTCCGTGCTCCGTATCGCTCCTCACCCCGCGCTACTACCGTGCCTGCACCCGGCACTCCAGCCTCCAGGAACAAGTAGCAGCTACTGAGATGTGTGTGTGTGTGTGAGAGAGCTGCGTCCCGCATGATGCTGGGGCGTGGGAACCTCGTGACCTGACCACCTGGGTATATAACGCTTTCCTTCACATCCAAGTTACCCAATTTGACACTTGCCACTTACCAACCTGTTTTTCACCGTTGAAACACCTGTTTTTCACCATTGAAACACCTGTTTTCCACCGTTGAAACACCTCCTTTTCCACTGTTGAAACACCTGTTTTTTCACTGTTGAAACACCTGTTTTTCACCGTTGAAACACCTGTTTTTCACCGTTGAAACACCTCCTTTTCCACTGTTGAAACACCTGTTTTTTCACTGTTCAAACACCTGTTTTTTCCACTGTTGAAACACCTGTTTTTCACCGTTGAAACTCCTGTTTTTTCCACCGTTGAAACACCTGTTTTTTCACTGTTCAAACACCTGTTTTTTCCACCGTTGAAACACCTGTTTTTCACCGTTGAAACGCCTGTTTTTTCCACCGTTGAAACACCTGTTTTTTCACCGGCGAAACACCTGTTTTTTCACAGTTGAAACCCCCTTTTTTGCCGTTGAAACACCTGTTTTTCATTGTTGAAACACCTATTTTTCACCGTTGAAACACCTGTTTTTCACCGTTGAAACACCTGTTTTCCACCGTTGAAACACATCCTTTTCCACCGTTGAAACACCTGTTTTTCACCGTTGAAACACCTGTTTTTCACCGTTGAAACACCTGTTTTTCCCACCGTTGAAACACCTGTTTTCCACTGTTGAAACACCTGTTTTTCACCGTTGAAACACCTGTTTTTAGGTGTCTCTCCGTTCATGCATCGTTATATATGACTATGTCATTATACGTACATACACATAAACCTTAATCCTAATTATTATATATATGACTTCATATAAATTTATACACGCATACACAAATCCATAATTAGCATATATGACTTTATATGACATACATAATGATACGTATCATGTGAACAACCACGTATAATGAACAGCAACATGTGAACAACCAGGTATAATGAACATGAACACATGAACAACCAGGTATAATGAACATGAACACATGAACAACCAGGTATAATGAACATGAACACATGAACAACCAGGTATAATGAACATGAACACATGAACAACCAGGTATAATGAACATGAACACATGAACAACCAGGTATAATGAACATGAACACATGAACAACCAGGTATAATGAACATGAACACATGAACAACCAGGTATAATGAAGCCCAGGGCACATGAATGACCAGATATAATGAAGAACAACATATGAACAACTAGGTATAATGAAGAACAACACGTGAACAACCAGGTATAATGAAAAGCAACACATGAACAACCAGATATAATGAACATGAACACATGAACAACCAGGTATAATGAACATCAACACATGAACAACCAGATATAATGAACATGAACACATGAACAACCAGGTATAATGAACATGAGCACATGAACAACCAGGTATAATGAACATCAACACTGAACAAGCAGATATAATGAAGAGCATTGCCTCGGGCGCCCAGCCAACCTACACTTGCCTCTGAGCACATAAACACGTTAGTGCTGCATCATATCCGGCCCCCACATTATATGAGGCCAACTACCTGGACAATATGAAACTATCACTTACATCTCAATTGATGTGCCATAACTTCACAGTTATGAGTAGAACACATTTGGAGCAGGATTGTGGTACAGACCCAGCGTACTGGGTTATCTAAGACACCCAGGAGAAGCCAGTCGGCCGAGCGGACTGCACGCTGGACTTGTGATCCTGTGGTCCTGGGTTCGATCCCGGGCGCCGGCGAGAAACAATGGGCAGAGTTTCTGTCACCCTATGCCCCTGTTACCTAGCAGTAAAATAGGTACCTGGGTGTTAGTCAGCTGTCACGGGCTGCTTCCTGGGGGTGGAGGCCTGGTCGAGGACCGGGCCGCGGGGACACTAAAAGCCCCGAAATCATCTCAAGATAACCGTCATATTGCCGTTTTCTATGCAATGGCGTCGATAGGTTAAGTGGGTTGCTTGGGTTTGTGGCTAGGTTAAACCGTTGCATTCATTATGCACGCTAAAAGTTATACAACCAGGAGTGTGCTGGGATCCACCAGCAAACAGGAGACAGAGCTGGTAGGCAGTGGAAGCTTCACTTGTAACCCGCAACTGACCTCCACAGGGTGTTGATACTTCCAGAATTATTCAATAATGGAAAGCATCCATTAAATATGGCAATACCGAAATGTCTCTTAGGGAGTCCCATCCTTCCTTGTGAACTGCGAGGAGCTCAAGTCCCTGAAGTAGAGTACCCTTAGCACGCAATACCTATCCCCTAGTTTGGAATACTTCTTAGATGTTGACGCTATCTAGCCTATATGGAACACCTCTAAGACACTATCTAGGGCTTAGAATACGTCTTAGAAGCTACGCAATGCTTCTGGAATGCCTCTTAAGAGGCTATCCAGCGCCTCTGGAAGACCTCTTAGAGGTACCCAGCGCCTCTGGAATACCTCTTAGAGGTACCCAGCGCCTCTGGAATACTTCCATCAACCTCTGGAATAACCCCAAGAGATAATCCATAATAAACTGCTATAAATATATATATATATATATATATATATATATATATATATATATATATATATATATAATATATATATACAAGAAACTAAATACATTTTAAAATATAATAAAAATTACTAGCATTAGAACTTTGGCAGCGTTGAGGTAAGTTTCAAGATGACCAACGAGGGTCTCATTAAACAAAACGTTTCCGCACGAACCACTCTCAATATACCGGGAAACAGCTATCGATTGCAGTTGAATCAATACAGCAGAGTAGACATAAAAACCTAAAACCGAATTCTGGGATTGAGTGGTAACACTATCCCGCTAGACACGGTAATGTGTATCCTGCCAGAACGCTTTGATAGCAACGATATAGACGAACACTAAATTGAGAGAGACTTTCATTGAAGATGAGGTTACGTGTGTATATCAAACCTGCCCGTAGAGGAGGACCACCTGCTTATGACGGGGAAGGGGGAGGGGGTAAGGGTAGAGAGGGGGGGGGTGGTTGGGGAGGGGTGAGGTAGGGGAAGAAGAGGGAAGACAATGAGATGGTTAGGAGAGAGGGCAGAGGAGAATGAAGGAAAGAAGAAGACGTGGGGAGGGGTAAGGAAAGAGAAAAAGACTTGGGGAGGAGAAAGAAAAGATTAAAACTTGGGAAGGGGAAAGGAAAGAGGAAGACATGGGGAGGAGGAAGGAAAGGGTAGGGTAGGGAAGGAGAGGGTAAGGTAGGGGGTGAGAGCAGTTTGGGGGAAGGATTTAGTATGTCACAATATATACATGTCTAGTATGTGTATCAAGCGGAGTTACACAACTGAAATTCTTCTGATCTTCTTCCATGGTGCTGTAGTGTTTGAGAGAGACACACTCCTCTTAACACTGTCTTGTGATAGTAAGTCCAGCCTGGAATACTTCCTCAAGGCTAGTAAGTCCAGCCTGGAATACTTCCTCAAGGCTAGTAAGTCCAGCCTGGAATACTTCCTCAAGGCTAGAAAGTCCAGCCTGGAATACTTCCTCAAGGCTAGTAAGTCCAGCCTGGAATACTTCCTCAAGGCTAGTAAGTCCAGCCTGGAATACTTCCTCAAGGCTAGTAAGTCCAGCCTGGAATACTTCCTCAAGGCTAGTAAGTCCAGCCTGGAACACCACTACGAGACTGTATAGCCTCTGGAACACCACCCACGAGACTGTATAGCCTCTGGAACACCCCACACGAGACTGTATAGCCTCTGGAACACCCCCACACGAGACTGTATAGCCTCTGGAACAGCCCCCCACGGGACTGTATAGTCTCTGGAACACCCCACACGAGACTGTATAGCCTCTGGAACACCCCACACGAGACTGTATAGCCTCTGGAACACCCCCCTCCCCCACGGGACTGTATAGCCTCTGGAACACTCCCCACTGGACTGTATAGCCTCTGGAACACCACCCACGAGACTGTATAGCCTCTGGAACACCACCCACGAGACTGTATATCCTCTGGAACACCACCCACGAGACTGTATAGCCTCTGGAACACCACCCACGAGACTGTATAACCTCTGGATCACCCCCCACGAGACTGTATAGCCTCTGGAACACCACCCACGAGACTGTATAGCCTCTGGAACACCCCCCACGAGACTGTATAGCCTCTGGAACACCCCCCACGAGACTGTATAGCCTCTGGAACACTACCCACGAGACTGTATAGCCTCTGGAACACCCCACACGAGACTGTATAGCCTCTGAAACACCACCCACGAGACTGTATAGCCTCTGGAACACTCCCCACGAGACTGTATAGCCTCTGGAACACACCCACGAGACTGTATAGCCTCTGGAACACTCTCCCACGAGACTGTATAGCCTCTGGAACACCACCCACGAGATTGTATAGCCTCTGGAACACCCCCCACGAGACTGTATAGCCTCTGGAACACCACCCACGAGATTGTATAGCCTCTGGAACACTCCCCACGAGATTGTATAGCCTCTGGAACACCCCCCACGAGACTGTATAGCCTCTGGAATACCTCCCACGAGACTGTATAGCCTCTGGAACACACCCACGAGACTGTATAGCCTCTGGAACACTCTCCCACGAGACTGTATAGCCTCTGGAACACCACCCACGAGATTGTATAGCCTCTGGAACACCCCCCACGAGACTGTATAGCCTCTGGAACACCACCCACGAGATTGTATAGCCTCTGGAACACCACCCACGAGATTGTATAGCCTCTGGAACACCCCCCACGAGACTGTATAGCCTCTGGAATACCTCCCACGAGACTGTATAGCCTCTGGAACACACCCACGAGACTGTATAGCCTCTGGAACATCCCCCACGAGACTGTATAGCCTCTGGAACACCTCCCACGAGACTGTATAGCCTCTGGAACACCACCCACGAGATTGTATAGCCTCTGGAACACCCCCCACGAGACTGTATAGCCTCTGGAACACCACCCACGAGACTGTATAGCCTCTGGAACACTCCCCACGAGACTGTATAGCCTATGGAACACCTCCCACGAGACTGTATAGCCTCTGGAACACACCCACGAGACTGTATAGCCTCTGGAACATCCCCCACGAGACTGTATAGCCTCTGGAACACCACCCACGAGATTGTATAGCCTCTGGAACACCCCCCCACGAGACTGTATAGCCTCTGGAACACCACCCACGAGACTGTATAGCCTCTGGAACACCACCCACGAGACTGTATAGCCTCTGCAACACCTCCCACGAGATTGTATAGCCTCTGGAACACCACCCACGAGACTGTATAGCCTCTGGAACACCCCCCACGAGACTGTATAGCCTCTGGAACACCTCCCACGAGACTGTATAGCCTCTGGAACACCCCCACGAGACTGTATAGCCTCTGGAACACCTCCCACGAGACTGTATAGCCTCTGGAACACCCCCACGAGACTGTATAGCCTCTGGAACACCCCCCACGGGACTGTATAGCCTCTGGAACACCCCCTACGGGACTGTATAGCCTCTGGAACACCCCCCACGGGACTGTATAGCCTCTGGAACACACCCACGAGACTAACCACCAGTTCTGGAACACCACCTGGAAAGTATTATTGACGGTGACAGGCAGGAAAAAAGGGGTGGCTGTGTTACTCAAGACTGTCTCACCTGCGGAGCGCATATATTAAATACCTTTTTTGTAGACCGGAGCTGCAAGGGCTGAGAAGGGTAGAGTGAGAGTAGATGCGAGTTCGTGAGATAGAGAGTAGATGCGAGTTCGCGAGATAGAGAGTAGATGCGAGTTCGCGAGAGAGTAGATGCCAGTTCGCGAGATAGAGAGAGTAGATGCGAGTTCGCGAGATAGAGAGTAGATGCCAGTTCGCGAGATAGAGTAGATACGAGTTCGCAAGGTAGAGAGAGTAGATGCGAGTTCGCGAAATAGAGAGAGTAGATGCGAGTTCGCGAGATAGAGAGAGTAGATGCGAGGAAGAGAGAGTAGATGCGAGTTCGCGAAATAGAGAGAGTAGATGCGAGTGAGGTATATGGGGAGAGTAAATATGAGTGGGGAGAGATGTAGAAAGTAGATATGGGATATAGGGAAAGAGTGCACTTGAGTGGTGTACACAGACGGAAATAGCAGATGTGAGTTGGTTAGAGGGAATAGAGTAGAAAAGCTCGTTCTCTTGAGAACGAGATAGAGAGCTCATTACTGCATAAGCACGACAGAGCGCTCAGTGCTACAAAAGAGAAGGTGCTCAGTATAGAATAAGCCCTAGGAAAAAGCGCTTAGTACAATACAAACACAAGAGAGAGAGAGCGCTCGACAGTCCCACACAAGCACAAAAGAGAGCGCTCAGTACCATACAAGCACAAGAGAGCGCGCTCAGTTCCATAAAGCACGAGAGAGCGCTCAGTACCACACAAGCACGAGAGAGAGCGCTCAGTACCACACAAGCACGAGAGAGAGCGCTCAGTACCACACAAGCACAAGAGAGAGCGCTCAGTGCTCCATAACCACAAGAGAGAGCGCTCAGTGCTACACAAGCACGAGAGAGAGCGCTCAGTGCTCCATAACCACGAGAGAGAGCACTCAGTGCTCCATAACCACGAGAGAGAGCGCTCAGTGCTACATAACCACGAGAGAGAGCGCTCAGTACCACACAAGCACGAGAGAGAGCGCTCAGTACCACACAAGCACGAGAGAGAGCGCTCAGTACCACACAAGCACAAGAGAGAGCGCTCAGTGCTACATAACCACGAGAGAGAGCGCTCAGTACCACACAAGCACGAGAGAGAGCGCTCAGTGCTGCACATGCACGAGAGAGAGCGCTCAGTACCACACAAGCACGAGAGAGAGCGCTCAGTACCACACAAGCACGAGAGAGAGCGCTCAGTACCACACAACCACGAGAGAGAGCGCTCAGTACCACACAACCACGAGAGAGAGCGCTCAGTACCACACAACCACGAGAGAGAGCGCTCAGTGCTGCACAAGAGAGCGCGCACATTTCCATACAGAATCGCTCGAGCCCTTGTTGCCAATTTATCTCCCAAGATTTATAGAGAATAGCTCCACAAGTGTGTCTATTCACCCTTAACGCGTCTCCCATCCAAAACGTAACACTTCCCAGGCCAATCGAGAGTGGGTTTTCCTGTGTTACGAGCCTGGAACTTTGGACTTTGGTGAGGGTGGTGGCTAAGCCTCTTGTTGCCGCTCAGAGGACTGGTCCCGTGCCCCCAACTTTTGCCTTCGGGAGCTGATGGCATCATGAATGAGATTTGCCTCTCATTACCCCCCTGGGAGTCTCATCTGGACCTGAGGAAGCTCGAGTTCTGCAGCACACTGAAATCAGGGCACACTTGAAAATGTGTGCAGCATAGGTGTGTGTGTGTGTGTGTGTGTGTGTGTGTGTGTGTGTGTGTGTGTGTGTGTGTGTGTGTGTGTGTGTGTGTGTGTGTGTGTGTGTGTGTGTGTGTGTGTGTGTGTGTACTCACCTAGTTGTGTTTGCGGGCGTTGAGCTCTTGCTCTTTGGTTCCGCCTCTCAGCCGTCAATGAACTGGTGTACAGGTTCCTACCTGAGCCTATTGGGCTCTATCATATCTACACTTGAAACTGTGTATGGAGTCAGCCTCCACCACATCACTGCCTAATGCATTCCACTTGTCAACCACTCTGACACTAAAAAAGTTCTTTCTAATATCTTGTGTGTGTGTGTGTGTGTGTGTGTGTGTGTGTGTGTGTGTGTGTGTGTGTGTGTGTGTGTGTGTGTGTGTGTGTGTGTGTGTGTGTGTGTGTGTGTGTGTGTGTGTGTGTGTGTGTGTGTGTGTGTGTGTGTGTGTTTAGGAGCATGAACGGTTCTCATGCCACATTACTTAGCCCGTATCTGAATGACCACCAAGGGATTGGCGAGTCACGTTCCAGGATTACCAGTACGGTAAAGTTTAATATGACCCCTGGAAAGGGCAAGCTAAGAGCTATAAGTACTGGAAATCATCCAGTTATAAGTACTAGAAGTTCGTGAGACCCAAAAGAGATCCAAGTGTGTAGCGATGCTATAGTATCGCTACAAGTACTATAGAAATGCTATAGTACTTGTCTTCTACCTCCTGATAGCAGAGATTCGAACCATTCAGGGCCATTGGGTAATTGAGAACAGTAATTTATGTAAAAGATTTTTTTTTCCATATTGCAAAATACACGCATCTTCAAGGGCTTATTTTACCCCAATTTTATTATTATTATTCTGAATGTGTTCTTGTAGTATTCTATAACTAAACTTAGCCTCACATCACGTGTTGTTGAAGTCATGTGATCTCTCAAGGTCTTCCCTCACTCGTTCACTCTCACGCTCTCACTCATTCACTCTCTGTCTCTGTGTGTGTGAGAGAGAGAGAGAGAGAGAGAGAGAGAGAGAGAGAGAGAGAGAGAGAGAGAGAGAGAGAGAGAGAGAGAGAGAGAGAGAGAGAGAGAGAGAGAGAGAGAGAGAGAGAGAGAGAGAGAGAGAGAGAGAGAGAGACAGACAGAGAGAGACAGAGACAGAGAGACAGAGGGAGAGAGAGAGAGAGAGAGAGAGAGAGAGAGAGAGAGAGAGAGAGAGAGAGAGAGAGAGAGAGAGAGAGAGAGAGAGAGAGAGAGAGAGAGAGAGAGAGAGAGAGAGAGAGAGAGAGAGAGAGAGAGAGAGAGAGAGAGAGAGAGAGACAGAGAGAGAGAGACAGAGAGAGACAGAGAGAGACAGAGAGAGACAGAGAGACAGAGAGACAGAGAGAGAGAATGAGAGAGAGAGATTGACAGTGATAAGTACCACCAGTAACGACCTGAACTGTTAACCTCTGGTAGTTTTTGCTGCTCCTCCACGCCACCTGCCGGACACCCCCAACATTTCAATAACCAGCAGAGTTAATTAACAAACTAATATTGTTAGCCCTTAGCGGCAGCTGTCCCGAGATGGGCCATCCATCAAGGACACGGCATCAAGCAAGCCGAGGACACATAATCCCGGCCACTGTAATTACTCTACAGTGCATTACTCTGTGCAGATCCTGTTATGAAGGATTAACTCCTTCCTGTCTTTCACTGATTACATTCTTGCAGTTGCTCAACATTTCGCTTGTAGCGGTTGTTCTCATGGCACAAATTCCTGTTACTGCAGCTGTTGTTGTTGTGTGTTTGTGCACATTTTCATTTGTTTTTTTTTTGCAAGGTGCAACTACAGCTCTTGGTTCCCAAGTTTATGTTGCCTGTGATACAATGAATTAATATCTTTATGTCGTATCATGTGCAAATTTTATATTGTGTAAATTGTCTTTTCATTGGAGACATTCGGCACCGTGAAGAGGGGGGGGGGGGACCTGCTGCATGGGTAACAGCTTCTTCGTATCAACCTACCCAGGCTTTGCGCCCTGGAGAGGCCACTCCAGACCGAACACCAGAGCGCAACTCCATAGTCTCCTGAGACTGATGGATGGCTACTACTAAGATGTTTTTCCACTTAATTCCATTTAATTATTCCCCTCAGCTGTAGAGAAATATGAGATATGGCTTTTGTGAACTTTGAACAATGTACAGACCAGACACATTTGTGGATCGGTGGAGCGTTCTATTATATATCACTAAGACAGCTGGGTGGGGAGCGCTTCGGATTCGTAATCCTGAAGTTCCGGGTTCGATCCCCGGTGGAGGCGGAGACAAATGAGCAAAATGTTTCTTTCACCATGATGCCACTGTTACCTAGCAGTAAATAGGTACCTGGGAGTTAGACAGCTGCTACGGGCTGCTTCCTGGGTATGTGTAACAAAAAGGAGGCCTGGTTGAGGACCGAGCCGCGGGGACGCTAAGCCCCGAAACCATCTCAAGATAACCTCAAGAAGTCAGGTGAATTAAGTTTAGATAGATCCGTGGATGATAAACCCAAATTAGAGGCGAAAACTCTATGATAGATCTAATTTGAGAGTTGCGGAGTGTTAGACACCCGTCTAACACCTTACAACATATGTGTCAAGGATATACCACATTAGTCTGGTATCTTACATACTTGTACATCAGTCTGGTATCTTACATACTTGTACATCAGTCTGGTATCTTAGATACTTGTACATCAGTCTGGTATCTTAGATACTTGTACATCAGTCTGGTATCTTAGATACTTGTACTTCAGTCTGGTATCTTAGATACTTGTACATCAGTCTGGTATCTTACATACTTGTACATCAGTCTGGTATCTTAGGTACTTGTACATCAGTCTGGTATCTTATGATACTTGTACATCAGTCTGGTATCTTAGATACTTGTACTTCAGTCTGGTATCTTAGATACTTGTACTTCAGTCTGGTATCTTAGATACTTGTACATCAGTCTGGTATCTTACATACTTGTACATCAGTCTGGTATCTTACATACTTGTACATCAGTCTGGTATCTTAGGTACTTGTACATCAGTCTGGTATCTTAGATACTTGTACTTCAGTCTGGTATCTTAGATACTTGTACATCAGTCTGGTATCTTACATACTTGTACTTCAGTCTGGTATCTTAGATACTTGTACTTCAGTCTGGTATCTTAAGATACTTGTACATCAGTCTGGTATCTTACATACTTGTACTTCAGTCTGGTATCTTAGGTACTTGTACATCAGTCTGGTATCTTAGATACTTGTACATCAGTCTGGTATCTTAGATACTTGTACATCAGTCTGGTATCTTACATACTTGTACTTCAGTCTGGTATCTTAGGTACTTGTACATCAGTCTGGTATCTTAGATACTTGTACATCAGTCTGGTATCTTAGATACTTGTACATCAGTCTGGTATCTTAGATACTTGTACATCAGTCTGGTATCTTAGGTACTTGTACATCAGTCTGGTATCTTAGATACTTGTACATCAGTCTGGTATCTTAGGTACTTGTACATCAGTCTGGTATCTTACATACTTGTACTTCAGTCTGGTATCTTACATACTTGTACATCAGTCTGGTATCTTAGATACTTGTACATCAGTCTGGTATCTTAGATACTTGTACATCAGTCTGGTATCTTAGATACTTGTACATCAGTCTGGTATCTTAGATACTTGTACATCAGTCTGGTATCTTATGATACTTGTACATCAGTCTGGTATCTTAGATACTTGTACATCAGTCTGGTATCTGAGATACTTGTACATCAGTCTGGTATCAGGGGCAGTCGGTTGCTAGGGAAGTAATATCAGCAGACTCGATACAAAAAAAGTAATTGACCCCCAAAAGATAAAAACATGTTGACTGAAATATTAAGATGAACTAACATAAATTTCTTAACCTACAGAGATGAAAAGGTAATATTAGGCAATGAAAAGCTTGATCGACAACCGGTACAGGACATACATTAAGAAGTAACAGATTACCACTAACTGCCATTCAGACTCCCTCGAGCACAGACGTTCAGACTGACCTATACCGAACCATTTTAAAATTATTATGGGTATTATTATAAATTATAATATGGGCAAACCTTCATGTTAAATTTATTGGCCTAAAACAGCGTGAGCTATTGTATGGCTATATTCATGAGCCCTACTAATGATAGGTTGTTAATGTTGGGCATTAAGGACAACAATAGGTGTGACCAATGTATTGAAATTGAGAATAATATGCATATATTGTATTTCTGTCAGCAGAAAGATGTTCTTGTCAGCTGGATTATAGACACTCTTAAAGCTTTATGTGGACCAAGTATTAGAGTGGCTTTAACGTAATTTTTAATGTTTCATATTGACATAAAATGCAAGAAAATTAGTGATACAGTAATTATACTACTTTCTGATTACACTTTTTTGTGTGTGGATAGGTAGGCCGGAGGGTTGCTGTGTGTGGATAGGCAGGCAGGAGGGTTACTGAGTGTGGATAGGCAGGCAGGAGGGTTACTGTGTGTGGATAGGCAGGCAGGAGGGTTACTGAGTGTGGATAGGCAGGCAGGAGGGTTACTGTGTGTGGATAGGCAGGCAGGAGGGTTACTGAGTGTGGATAGGCAGGCAGGAGGGTTACTGTGTGTGGATTGGTAGGCAGGAGGGTTACTGTGTGTGGATAGGCAGGCAGGAGGGTTACTGTGTGTGTGGATAGGCAGGCAGGAGGATTACTGTGTGTGGATAGGCAGGCAGGAGGGTTACTGTGTGTGGATAGGTAGGCAGGAGGGTTACTGTGTGTGGATAGGTAGGCTGGAAGGTTACTGTGTGTGGATAGGCAGGCAGGAGGGTTACTGTGTGTGGATAGACAGGCAGGAGGGTTACTGTGTGTGGATAGGTAGGCAGGAGGGTTACTGTGAGTGGATAGGTAGGCAGGAGGGTTACTGTGTGTGGATAGGTAGGCAGGAGGGTTACTGTGTGTGGATAGGCAGGCAGGAGGGTTACTGTGTGTGGATAGTTAGGCAGGAGGGTTACAGTGTGTGGATAGGCAGGCAGGAGGGTTACTGTGTGTGGATAGGCAGGCAGGAGGGTTACTGTGTGTGGATAGGCAGGCAGGAGGGTTACAGTGTGTGGATAGGCAGGCAGGAGGGTTACTGTGTGTGGATAGGTAGGCAGGAGGGTTACTGTGTGTGGATAGGCAGGCAGGAGGGTTACTCAGTAGACAAAATACTGAAGCTCTTGCGAGGCAGGATCAAGATAATATGGAAACATTGGTTAACTGAGAATTATATCAAATATATATATATATATATATATATATATATATATATATATATATATATATATATATATATATATATATATATATATATATATATATATATATATAGAGTATTTTCTCTTGTAAATTGATGTAAATATGATATTTACTTTGTATATTGCTTAATAAAGATTTAGTTTTTTCTTGTTTTAATTATTTCATATAAAGAGGTACAGTGGGAGATAAACGCCATCGTCTCCGATCACAGCCAGACAGTTCTCCAGCTTCCTCTCATAAACAATTTATATCATAAACATATTTCATCATAAACACGTTGTCTCATAAACAAATATTATCATAAATAAATACAATCATAAACGAATTCTAGCGTAAACAAATTCGTTCAAAAATAAAGATTATCATAACAAGAAATATCTCATAAACAATTTCTATCCTAATCAATTGTTATTGTAAACAATGTATCATAAACACATTCTGTCATGCAGACGATGAGTCACAATAACGTGGCTGAAGATATGATGATCACACATCAGTGTGATCTTGGATTATTGTGTGTGTCTTGGATTACTTCTGATTAAACATAAATATAGTGTTTGGATAGACAGAAGGGCATTTCATTACATTTGACCATTTCAATTACATTTTATCAACTGTGCCTGTTCTCAAGCTAAAAATAATTTCTTTCATCCCAAACCTGTTTCCAACACTACTAGCATTGTGCTCTGCCTTCTCTTCATATGTTAACGCCAAAATCTTACTAATGCCCTTCGTCCTCTTGATGTAAAGCTTGCCTTTCGACTAACTAACACTCTTCGTAGTAATCTGGTTCACACTGCTCCTCCTGCTTCTAATACTGCTGGAGTCTACTCTATTTCCTGTTCGTCTTCCCCAGACTGATAACCCCCAATGGATTACCCAATGTGTCTCTATACCCCCTTCGCCAGTACCCATAGTACAAAGGGGTATGGGTACCCACGATTAAGGACCCGTAAAACCTAAACAGTGTGTACGATGTACTGATGAAATACCAAAACACAATATATACGAAATATATACATCGACAAAGGAAGCACTATGCACTACAGTGCCTACACCTGTTTATACACGTGTATTACAGTGCCAACACCTGCTTTTATACGCACACTACAGTGCCAACACTTTACTATATACGCACACTACAGTGCCAACACCTGACTATATACGCACACTACAGTGCCAACACCTGACTATATACGCACACTACAGTGCCAACACCTGCTTTTATACGCACACTACAGTGCCAACACATTACTATATACGCACACTACAGTGCCAACACCTGACTATATACGCACACTACAGTGCCAACACCTGACTTTACACGTGTAAGGCCTTAGTGGCGGCCAAAGCCAGGATTCATCAAGCACTTACGCAACAATTTACTAAGCCTGTACATCTTTCCTAATCATGGCGGCTTTGTTTATAATTATTAAACACTTTATGAGCTACGAAACACTTCGAAGTTGTTTATAACAATAACAACCTTGGGTTCTGAAGGCTCCAAGCTCGTGAACAGATTAATAAATGTAAACAAAGCCAAAATGATTAAGGAAAGATGTACAGGTTTCGTAAGTGATGTTTGACGAATCCTGGTAAACGTAGGCGTGAAAAAACACATAATATAAATATGCAACATAAACAAGGGGCAAATGGAGGCTATACGACAAGAATGTACACTGAAAATGCCTTAGAATGGCTAATGGAAGGAGGAGGAGGAAGATCAATACAGGTTTTAAATGAGGACCATGGGGGGAGGAGCACGGGTCGTAGTCCTAAGGGCCCGGGTTCGATTTCCGGCCGAGGCGGAAACAAATGGGTAGATTCTCTTTCACCCTGATGCGACTGTTCACCTAGCAGTAAATAGGTACCTGGGAGTTAGACAGCTGCTACGGGCTGCGTCCTGTGTGTGTGTGTGTGTGTGTGTGTGTATTCACCTAGTTGTGCTTGCGAGGGTTGAGCTATGCTCCTTCGGCCCGCCTCTCAACTGTTTACTAACTACTTTCTTTTTCCTTACACCACACGCATACATACTCCCCAGGAAGCAGCCCGTGACAGCTGACTAACTCCAAGGTACCTATTTGCTGCTAGGTAACAGGGGCATTTAGGGTGAAAGAAACTTCTGCCCATTTGTTTCTGCCTGGTGCGGGAATTGAACCCGCGCCACGGAATTACGAGTCCTGCGCGCTATATGAAATATAGAAATATATGTAGTAGACATAATAGAGTATAATTAGATTAGCAACTAGGTAAACACACACAGGGGGCCTGGGTAGCCTGATGGATATCGCGCAGAACCAGTAATTCTGGGGCGCGGGTTCAATTCCCGCACTAAGCAGAAACAAATGGGCGAAGTTTCTTTCACCCTGAATGCTCCTATTACCTAGCAGTAAACAGGTACCTTGGAGTTAGTCAGCTGTCACGGGCAGCTTCCTGGGGTGTGTGTTGTGGAAAAAAAATAGTAGTAGTAGAAACAGTTGATTGACATTTGAGAGGCGGGCCGAAAGAGCAGCTCTCAACCCCCGCAAGCACATCTAGGTGAATACACACACACACACACACACACACACACACACACACACACACACACACACACACACACACACACACACACACACACACATTACCAGAAGGCGCAGTTCTCGTTGTATCAAAAGAAAACAACAGAACCTCAATTGATTAGTTGACGACGTGAGTACCACTTTTACCGTTTAATTATCCCCTCTTTCACACCTTCCCCCTCTCTCTCTTACTGCCTACCTCTAACACCTCTCCCCTCGTCCTCTCCAGCACTCACAACCTCGCTAAATTGATGTACTGCCCGAACCTAACCTCACCGGGGAACCACGAATAGAAAACGGGACATCACGTTAATTTTGCGAGACGCTGTGATTTTTAGTATATCAGTTTTGGGCTGTAGGGGGGATGGGGAAGGTTATACGTCAAAATGCGACGTACTGTTCGAGAGAAGGGGTTGCTCTCTCACCTCTCCCCTCGCCTACTTCTCTCACCTCTCCCCTCGCCTACTTCTCTCCCTCTAACGCGCTCTTTTTTTCTCTCACTCACGTTAACACCTTCCCCTCTTTCGTCCTTACCTCTTTTACAGGTCTCCCCTTCCTCTGTATCTCCTCCCTCGCACTTTTCTTGCAGTTCCTCCGCTCCCAGACCTTCCCCTCACTCTCCCCTCTAAGACCCTCCCCCCTCTAAGACCCTCTCCCCCTCACTCACTCCCCTCTCTAAGACCCTCCCCCCACTCACTCCCCTCTCTAAGACCCTCCCCCACTCACTCTCCCCTCTCTAAGACCCTCCCCCCACTCACTCCCCTCTCTAAGACCATCCCCCCACTCACTCTCCCTCTAAGACCCTCCCCCACTCACTCTTCCCCTCTAAGACCCTCTCCCCCTCACTCACTCCCCTCTCTAAGACCCTCCCCCCAACTCACTCCCCTCTCTAAGACCCTCCCCCACTCACTCTCCCCTCTCTAAGACCCTCCCCCCACTCACTCCCCTCTCTAAGACCATCCCCCACTCACTCTCCCCTCTAAGACATTCCCCCCACTCACTCTCCCCTCTAAGACCCTCCCCCCCCCACTCACTCCCCTCTATAAGACCCTCCCCCCACTCACTCCCCTCTCTAAGACCCTCACCCCACTCACTCCCCTCTCTAAGACCCTCCCCCACTCACTCCCTCTCTAAGACTATTCCCCCACTCACTCTCCCCTCTAAGACCCTCCCCCCACTCACTCCCCTCTCTAAGACCCTCCCCCCCACTCACTCTCCTCTCTAAGACCCCCCCCTACTCACTCCCCTTTCTAAGACCATCCCCCACTCACTCTCCCCTCTCTAAAAAAAAAACCATTGTCCTCATTCTCCTCCATGTAAGGCCTTACCTTTGCTCTTCCTTCTAATACCCTCCCCCCACTCGCTCCCCAAAGATCTCCCCTTCCCCCTCTTCTACGTCCGGCTTTCGTCACTGGAGTAATGGTTGGTATTATGATGTGATCGATTGTGTTCACTGTCTCGTCCTCTCCTGTCCAGTCATGGCTCTCTCACCTGGCCTGTCTCTCTCTCACCTGGTCTGTCTCTCTCTCACCTGGCCTGTCTCTCTCTCTCACCTGGTCTGTCTCTCTCTCTCACCTGGCCAGTCTCTCTCTCTCACCTGGCCTGTCTCTCTCTCACCTGGTCTGTCTCTCTCTCACCTGGCCTGTCTCTCTCTCACCTGGTCTGTCTCTCTCTCACCTGGTCTGTCTCTCTCTCACCTGGCCTGTCTCTCTCTCTCACCTGGCCTGTCTCTCTCTCACCTGGTCTGTCTCTCTCTCACCTGGCCTGTCTCTCTCTCGCCTGGTCTGTCTCTCTCTCACCTGGTCTGTCTCTCTCTCACCTGGCCTGTCTCTCTCTTCACCTGCCCTGTCTCTCTCTCACCTGGTCTGTCTCTCTCTCACCTGGCCTGTCTCTCTCTCACCTGGCCTGTCTCTCTCTCACCTGGCCTGTCTCTCTCTCACCTGGCCTGTCTCTCTCTCACCTGGCCTGTCTCTCTCTCTCACCTGGCCTGTCTCTCTCTCACCTGGCCTGTCTCTCTCTCACCTGGCCTGTCTCTCTCACCTGGTCTGTCTCTCTCTCTCACCTGGCCAGTCTCTCTCTCACCTGGCCTGTCTCTCTCTCTCACCTGGTCTGTCTCTCTCTCACCTGGCCAGTCTCTCTCTCACCTGGTCTGTCTCTCTCTCACCTGACCTGTCTCTCTCTCATCTAGCCTGTCTCTCTCTCTCACCAGGCTTCTCACTTGACCTGCCTCTTTCTTATAAGATAAAGGTATAAGTATAAGGTTATAAGTTTAAGATTTTATAATTATAAGCATATAAGTATATAGTTTTAAGTATAAGGTTATAGGAATAAGGTTATATGTATACATTTTTGTAGCATAAGGTTAATAGTATAATGTTATAGGTATGTTAAAAGTTTAAAGTTATAAGTGAGTTTAAATGTATAAGGTCACAAGTATAAGGTTATAAATTCAAGTTTAAAAGTATAAGGTTATAAGTATAAGATGTTTGTCCAGTTGAGTCTCTCCCAGACACTATTACCTCAAACTCTTCTTCCATTCGCTTTCTTGAACACTTTTCTTAATATTTCTTCTCTCTCTCTGTTTTTTCCCCAATTCTTTCTGTAATTATTCCTTCGTTCCACATTTCCTTCTTTTAATACGCGTTCCTCGTGTATTCTCATGATTCATTATCTCTCGTGACATTAGTTATTTTTCATTCTGTTTTTGTGTCTAGCAGCTCAGTGCTTCACAATGGTGTATTTGACCTTTATGGCAGGGTCTCGTGTGCCTGGCAGTGCTGTATATTGTTGAGGATCTCGTACGGCTGTTATTCAAGGTGGGTAGGTGAACAGTGGGTGAGTGGGTGAGTGGGTGGGTGAGTGAGTGGGTGAGTTAGGGAATAGGTGGATTAGAGAATCTCTTAGTCATTCGCTCGCGTTCTCTCTCTCTCTCTCTCTCTCTCTCTCTCTCTCTCTCTCTCTCTCTCTCTCTCTCTCTCTCTCTCTCTCTCTCTCTCTCTCTCTCTCTCTCTCTCTCTCTCTCTCTCTCTCTCTCTCTCTCTCTCTCTCTCTCTTTCTCGCTCGCTCTATTTCCTTCAATAGGCACATATACGCGTCCACTTCTAACAGTCCTCTTCAGTTGTCACAGCGTCACAAAAATGATGTACTAAGTTGCGACAGCGCCTCAACGTGCTAACACGAGCAAAATTAGTTGAGCCAGGTTAAAAATGACCCAAATAATACTTCATTTACGACCCGAAGCTCATCGCAGAACAGCCAGTGATATGCAGTTCTTTCCAGTAGTCAAGAACCCGAATCCCGTTCTCGCATACAATGATCCAAGCTCGTTAATCCAGCCGCCAAGCCCCCTGTTTATGAATGAAAAGCGGTTTACACACGACTCACAACTGCTGATGTTCAAACATATCCGGAACAAGTGCTTCACTGACGAATTTTGTACGAATCGCAACGATATAAATGCTTCACCCACGTACTACAAATACAAATAATCGCCAACAGAACCTAAACACCTAACGTAATCTAACCTATATATGCACAATATGCTAATATATTATTATATGAATTTATATTTGAGAAAATTCCCGTTTTGAATGAACAGCATGTTAAAATTGATGAATGCGTCTGTGGGGTCGACCGCTGGATGTAATGGACTTGAGTCGAGGACGGGTTGCATTCCGATGATTCAGGAGAGACTATGAAGTAGACTCTATCTCTCAGTAAGCAGGAGAGACTCTGTATGAAGGTCAGATAATGTGTCTTTTTGGAGGAGGTAAGGAACACACATTTACACGTTTCAGGGGTCCTGAAACCTAGGTAATGTGGCGGACAGGTAAACAATGACGACCCGTCAACCGACAACTGAATATACGAATTTGGGTTGTCACTAGAGAGAGAGCTGCCCCAGACGGTGAACAACAGAGGTCCTGGAACAGGGCCCTGCGACAATCATGTCCCACTCCGGCTTAACATCATTTGTGCTAACCTTATGTTCTGGCATCGTTCCTTCCCTCTATCACCTGTCCCAGCGCCTAGCCTCTCAGCAGCCTTCCACGTGCTATATAATCACCCTGCTTTCATTTTCCTTTCCTCTCTATTCCCTATGAGATAACCATGCTCCTACCTTTGTGAGAAAGACTGGAGATGGTGGAAGGTCCAGCGGGAGTGGGTGAGCCGAGCAGGTGAAGAAATGAGGGGAAGAAGTTGATGGGGGCAATAGCAGATGCAGCCAAGGTGGAGCAGGTGAAGTAAATGACTTAAGGTGGGCACCTAGGTGTGGGTGGGGCCATGCAGGTGGCGTGCAACAGTATGGGTGTAGCGGGCGTGGAGGATGTGGATAGCAGCAGCTGAAGGCGTGGCTGGCGTGCTGAATAGGGATAGAAAAGATGTAGGCGTAGAGGCCGTGTAGGATAGGGATAGCAGAGGCTCTTGTCTCTTGTGCTTAGTACAGCTATGTCATTCTTTTTTTTAAGGTTTTCGTCTGAAGAGACATCTCAGGTGTCTTGCTAATCAAGCTCAACTGTATCACGTTTATTGTGGGCATGGTTAGCAGGTGTGGATTTGGCAGGTGTGTGTGGAGGAATGTGCTGGTATGAGGGTGTGGTTGGCAGTTCTGGGGCGTGGTTAGCAGGTGTGGTGAGGTTAGATGTGGGGGTGGGGTTAGCAGGTATGGGGTGTGGTTGGCAGTTCTGGGGCGTGGTTAGCAGGTGTAGGGTGTGGTTGAGAAGTGTGGGGGCGTGGTTACCAGGTGTGGGGGCGTGGTTACCAAGGTGTGGGGTGTGGCTGGCAGTTCTGGGGCGTGCTTAGGAGGTGTAGGGTGTGGTTGAGAGGTGCGGGGGCGTGGTTAGCAGGTGTAGGGTGTGGTTGAGAGGTGTGGGCGGGACTGGCAGGTGGAGTGGTGCAGGTGAGCAGGAACCAGGTGCAACCCCACAGTATTTGGCCCACAAGATCAATGCAACGGAACAATATGGGTAAGTGGGGGAGGAGAGAGAGGGTTAGAGCGAAGGTAGAAAGGGCAATGGTGGTGAGAAGGAGGGTAAAAGGGTAAGAGAGAAGGCAGGGAGGGAAGAGCGGTGAGGAGAATAAGAAGGAAGGAAGAGAGGGCAAGGGAACAGATTCACGAAGCAGTTACGCAAGCACTTACGAACCTGTACATATTTTCTCAAATCTTTGGCGGCTTTGGTTACATTTATTAAACAGTTTACAAGCAAGAAAACTTCCCAATCAACTGTTGTTATTGTTATAAACAGCCTCCTGGTGCTTCGGAGCTCATTAACTGTTTAAGAATTGTAAACAAAGCCGCCAAAGATTGAGAAAAGATGTACAGGGTCGTAGGTGCTTGCGTAACTGCTTCGTGAATCTGGCCCCAGGTTTGTAAGTGCTGGCGTAGCTGCTTCGTGAATCTGACCCCAGGTTCGTAAGTGCTGGCGTAACTGCTTCGTGAATCTGATCCCAGGTTCGTAAGTGCTGGCGTAACTGCTTCGTGAATCTGACCCCAGATTCGTAAGTGCTGGCGTAACTGCTTCGTGAATCTGATCCCAGGTTCGTAAGTGCTTGCGTAACTGCTTCGTGAATCTGGCCCAAGAGCAGTAAGAGAAGGAAGGAAGGGAAGACCGACGAGAAGGAGGGTGAGGAGGGAGAAGAAGAGGGACAGAGAGGCGAGGGGGTAATGTAAGGAGGCTATGATATGTTTGCAGTGATGATAAGCACGGTGTCTGAAGTGGTGAGACAGTGAGTAATATGAGCAAAACAAACACAGCCTCACTCGTATCAACAAATAAACATTACAACTACACAAACTCCAGAATAAGCACTAACTTTTGTAACCCTCAGCTATAGTGACTCAAAACAAAAAATAATCTGGATCACGTTAAACTCCTTCAAGTAGGACCTTGAGTTGAATGGGATTCGAATTACTCTATTTTATATGGTGTACAGTTTACCTTAAGAATGTCTTAGTGTACAGTTTACCTTAAGAATGTCTTAGTGTACAGTTTACCTTAAGAATGTCTTAGTGTACAGTTTACCTTAAGAATGTCTTAGTGTACAGTTTACCTTAAGAATGTCTTAGTGTACAGTTTACTTTAAGACTCTCTATGTGTACAGTTTACCTTAAGAATGTCTTAGTGTACAGTTTACCTTAAGAATGTCTTAGTGTACAGTTTACCTTAAGAATGTCTTAGTGTACAGTTTACCTTTAGAATGTCTTAGTGTACAGTTTACCTTAAGAATGTCTTAGTGTACAGTTTACTTTAAGACTCTCTATGTGTACAGTTTACCTTAAGAATGTCTTAGTGTACAGTTTACTTTAAGACTGTCTATGTGTACAGTTTACCTTAAGAATGTCTATGTGTACAGTTTACCTTAAGAATGTCTTAGTGTACAGTTTACCTTAAGAATGTCTTAGTGTACAGCTTACCTTAAGAATGTCTTAGTGTACAGTTTACCTTAAGAATGTCTATGTGTACAGTTTACTTTAAGAATGTCTTAGTGTACAGCTTACCTTAAGAATGTCTTAGTGTACAGTTTACCTTAAGAATGTCTTAGTGTACAGCTTACCTTAAGAATGTCTTAGTGTACAGTTTACCTTAAGAATGTCTTAGTGTACAGCTTACCTTAAGAATGTCTTAGTGTACAGCTTACCTTAAGAATGTCTTAGTGTACAGCTTACCTTAAGAATGTCTTAGTGTACAGCTTACCTTAAGAATGTCTTAGTGTACAGCTTACTTTAAGAATGTCTTAGTGTACAGCTTACCTTAAGAATGTCTTAGTGTACAGCTTACCTTAAGAATGTCTTAGTGTACAGCTTACCTTAAGAATGTCTTAGTGTACAGTTTACTTTAAGAATGTCTTAAGTGTACAGCTTACCTTAAGAATGTCTTAGTGTACAGATACCTTAAGAATGTCTTAGTGTACAGCTTACCTTAAGAATGTCTTACTGTACAGCTTACCTTAAGAATGTCTTAGTGTACAGCTTACCTTAAGAATGTCTTACTGTACAGCTTACCTTAAGAATGTCTTAGTGTACAGCTTACCTTAAGAATGTCTTAGTGTACAGCTTACCTTAAGAATGTCTTAGTGTACAGCTTACCTTAAGAATGTCTTAGTGTACAGCTTACCTTAAGAATGTCTTAGTGTACAGCTTACCTTAAGAATGTCTTACTGTACAGCTTACCTTAAGAATGTCTTAGTGTACAGCTTACCTTAAGAATGTCTTAGTGTACAGCTTACCTTAAGAATGTCTTAGTGTACAGCTTACCTTAAGAATGTCTTAGTGTACAGCTTACCTTAAGAATGTCTATGTGTACAGCTTACCTTAAGAATGTCTTAGTGTACAGCTTACCTTAAGAATGTCTTAGTGTACAGTTTACCTTAAGAATGTCTTAAGTGTACAGCTTACCTTAAGAATGTCTTAGTGTACAGCTTACCTTAAGAATGTCTTAGTGTACAGCTTACCTTAAGAATGTCTTAGTGTACAGCTTACCTTAAGAATGTCTTAAGTTTACAGCTTACCTTAAGAATGTCTTAGTGTACAGCTTACCTTAAGAATGTCTTAAGTGTACAGCTTTCTGGGAATAGACTCGTTCCTCTCACTGTTGCTGATGATGCAAAAATGATGAGGAGGATTAAGACGAAGGAAAATAACAAGAGACACAAAATGACCTAGACAAACTGAAGGAATGGTCCTACAAATGGCTACTGAAGTTCAACCCAAGTAAATGTAAGGTAATGAAGCTAAGTGGAGGGAGCAGGGGGGTAAGAAACAAGATACCGGATGGGAGACGAAGTCCTTCATGAAAGAAGCAGCATAGAGAAAGATCTAGGAGTTGGTATTACGCCGAACCTGTGTCCTGAAGCCCATATCAAAAGAATATCATCGGCAGAATATCAACACAAACCTTGTAGAGAGAGAGAGAGAGAGAGAGAGAGAGAGAGAGAGAGAGAGAGAGAGAGAGAGAGAGAGAGAGAGAGAGAGAGAGAGAGAGAGAGAGAGAGAGAGAGAGAGAGAGAGAGAGAGAGAGAGAGAGAGAGAGACAGAGACAGAGAGAGAGAGACAGAGACAGAGACAGACAGAGACAGAGACAGAGACAGAGAGAAGGACAGCTACAGAACCAGTGGCCACACAGAAGAAAATCCCCCAGAGAGAAACCACTTGACTGGCTCAACCCAAGGCCTCCTCCTCACCGTGTCGAATCCTAATGACACCAAATTATCGACACAAGAGAGAAGCCAATTCTCGCAGTTATAGACGACACAGCAGCACATGACACACCAGAACTTGGTGTCAAATGTAATTCACAATCTTCCCACCGCCCTCTAATTAACGTTGCATTTATGGATATAGAAGATAACTCATGACGAGATACTAAAAATACCTCATAACTTGATAACTACAATATAGACCACTTTCCTAATAAATATAGCAGGAATCATCCTTTAAATCCTCTAATCCACTTTTCAAAGAAACACCAATGCACTTATTCCATAAACCACTAATGCACTTATTCCATAAACCACTAATGCACTTATCCCATAAACACCAATGCACTTATTCCATAAACACCAATGCACTTATTCCATAAACCACTAATGCACTTATCCCATAAACACCAATGCACTTATTCCATAAACACCAATGCACTTATTCCATAAACCACTAATGCACTTATCCCATAAACACCAATGCACTTATCCCATAAAACACCAATGCACTTTTCCCCTCACCAACGCCTCGTAGCGCTTAGAAACTCGTAAACTATTTAATAAATGTAAACAAAGCCGCCATAATTGAGGAAAGATGTACAGGTTTCGTAAGTGGTTGGGTAAATGCTTGGTGAATCCTACCATTATCACCTGCATGGGGAATACAAATAATAAATGAGCAATTAGAAGCGGAGAAACAATAGCGAGCAGTCAGAGCATGGCGGCCCCGCGTGTATATGGTCCACAAGACCATTTAGTCTAATAATTACTGCTATTAGCCTAGTGGGGGGTTATCTTCTTGAGGTTATCTTGAGATGATTTCGGGGCTTTAGTGTCCCCGCGGCCCGGTCCTCGACCAGGCCTCCACCCCCAGGAAGCAGCCCGTGACAGCTGACTAACTCCCAGGTACCTATTTACTGCTAGGTAACAGGGGCATTCAGGGTGAAAGAAACTTTGCCCATTTGTTTCTGCCTCGTGCGGGAATCGAACCCGCGCCACAGAATTACGAGTCCTGCGCGCTATCCACCAGGCTACGAGGCCCCTACGAGGGGAAAGGCACGGTCTGTGGGGGTCTTGCCACCATGCTCCAGTACG
Organism: Procambarus clarkii; assembly: GCF_020424385.1. Classification (NCBI taxonomy): domain Eukaryota; kingdom Metazoa; phylum Arthropoda; class Malacostraca; order Decapoda; family Cambaridae; genus Procambarus; species Procambarus clarkii. The sequence goes on from NC_059637.1 coordinate 8,287,572, forward strand.
GTCTACAGCCTGCACCCGTGTGGACATTATCACGTCATAGTGACCTAGTACACTACCGTATGTACATGCTGAAAATCCACTGAGAAATGGGAAAGAGATTTGATTGATTGTTGCCGCCGAAGGCGGCTAGTTTATTGTTCACCCCATACTCATCCTGTGAGCGGTAGCGCAAAAACATTACAGAGGGCACAAAAGGTCTTTATCAGACCTCATCTTAGATTATTACATGGGAAAGAGAGACGACTGTCCGGTGTTGACAAAGGCCCAGAGCGGCCGAAACGTTCATCTCTCTTTCCCATTTCTCTGTGGATTTTCCGCATACAAATGATCAGTGTTTAGTGATCGTCAGTTGCACCATATATACATATTAAAAACCACAGCCTATCTTGAGGTTATCTTGAGATGATTTCGGGGATTGTTAGTGTCCCCGCGGCCCGGTCCTCGACCAGGCCTCCAACCCCAGGAAGCAGCCCGTGACAGCTGACTAACACCCAGGTACCTATTTTACTGCTAGGTAACAGGGGCATAGGGTGAAAGAAACTCTGCCCATAGTTTCTCGCCGGCGCCTGGGATCGAACCCAGGACCACAGGATCACAAGTCCAGCGTGCTGTCCGCTCGGCCGACCGGCTCCCATATGAGCCTAGCTCATATTTTTCACAGGTTAGGATAGTCTGGGTTAGGACTGGTTAGGTTAGGTAGGGATAGGTTAGGTAGAGTTAAGTTTGATTAGGTTAGGTTTATGGCGTAGAGGGGGCACATGCTTGCTAAACCCTACTCCACTGTTCTGGTCTTCTCATGTTCTAGAACTTTCTCTCTTCCGCCCCGATCAATAAGGCGGTTTATCCCGTAACATTCGTACACCCCACTTAATACGTCGGTTATTTTACGGAATAGACCAAACCGTTCAAAAGGCGATGCATTTGTGAAATAAAAGCAGCATAATGATGACGTTTTCTGACCAGCCCATTTTTGGGGGCTCGTTTGCCCCTCTAAGCAAACGAGCAACAGCCCGTTTTCGTGTATAGCCCACACGACCTTTGTCAACAAATACACATTTCATGATTATGAAAGCAACAGAAAATGACTGGTTGATTGTTTATATAGAAAATAATATAACAATTTCTGAGTGTATGATAGGGACAGAAAAGTATAACACATGAAATAAAGAAATATATTTTCTTTTCCTATAGGAAGGAAAAAATATATAGCACCTAATTTCTGATCATATTTCATGATATGTGGATTGTTTCAAGGCGTCAATAACAAACAGGACAAAATAATATACAATATTTCGAGATAAATGGATTGTTTCAAAGCGTCGATAACAAGCAAGATACTGCAACATAAGATAATGATAACACACTGGGATGGTTGGAGTGACTTGCAGAGGAGCGAGCTCGTTCATACTGGTAACAACACCGAAACTAATCGTAAGAGAAAACGCGAGGCAATATGACTTCCACTAGACGAGGCATGAGGCTGGAACAATAACTTTTGTACTATTGCTAGGTGAATAGAGGCATCAGATGCCTCTGTTCAGGAACTCAATATCTTCGAATGTGAGTCGAGGACGCAGACCACTGCACTACACTGCCCACCACTAAATCCAAACAGCTATATAAGAATTCCCTGCACAGTGAAATAACAGGAGCATGATGAGTCTAAAGACGCAGGTTCAATCCCATTACAGAGCCTCAATATTTTCTCATAAAATTTCCAGCTATAATAACCGGCCCAGACGGATAAGCGAAATGGCCGCTACTCGAGGCGCATGGCCCAATAGTAACGAATCGGATAATCAGACTGTAGTAAGATAAAAGGAGAATTAGACACGGGGTGATAAAGGTGGATAGAGGTGGGTGTAGAGGACAGGTGGGAAGGAGGGATGGAGGCCGGACTGGTACACGATGTATAAATGTATAATGTGTAATTGTAAAGTGATAACATGACGGATAGGATATCCTCAGTACTGGCCAGGCTGCAACTGTCTACCCTGGTGGTCTATATTGATCTCCTCCGGTGGTCTATATTGAACACCTCCGGTGGTCTATATTGATCTCCGGTGGTCTATATTGATCTCCTCCGGTGGTCTATATTGATCACCTCCGGTGGTCTATATTGATCTCCTCCGGTGGTCTATATTGATCTCCTCCGGTGGTCTATATTGATCACCTCCGGTGGTCTATATTGATCACCTCCGGTGGTGTATATTGCTCTCCTCCGGTGGTCTATATTGATCACCTCCGGTGGTCTATATTGATCTCCTCCGGTGGTCTATATTGATCTCCTCCGGTGGTCTATATTGATCTCCTCCGGTGGTCTATATTGATCTCCTCCGGTGGTCTATATTGATCTCCTCCGGTGGTCTATATTGATCTCCTCCGGTGGTCTATATTGATCTCCTCCGGTGGTCTATATTGATCTCCTCCGGTGGTCTATATTGATCTCCTCCGGTGGTCTATATTGATCTCCGGTGGTCTATATTGATCACCTCCGGTGGTCTATATTGATCTCCTCCGGTGGTCTATATTGATCTCCTCCGGTGGTCTATATTGATCTCCTCCGGTGGTCTATATTGATCTCCTCCGGTGGTCTATATTGATCTCCTCCGGTGGTCTATATTGATCTCCGGTGGTCTATATTGATCACCTCCGGTGGTCTATATTGATCTCCTCCGGTGGTCTATATTGATCTCCTCCGGTGGTCTATATTGATCTCCTCCGGTGGTCTATATTGATCTCCTCCGGTGGTCTATATTGATCTCCGGTGGTCTATATTGATCACCTCCGGTGGTCTATATTGATCTCCGGTGGTCTATATTGATCACCTCCGGTGGTCTATATTGATCTCCTCCGGTGGTCTATATTGATCTCCTCCGGTGGTCTATATTGATCACCTCCGGTGGTCTATATTGATCTCCTCCGGTGGTCTATATTGATCTCCTCCGGTGGTCTATATTGATCACCTCCGGTGGTCTATATTGATCACCTACGGTGGTCTATATTGATCTCCGGTGGTCTATATTGATCACCTCCGGTGGTCTATATTGATCTCCTCCGGTGGTCTATATTGATCTCCTCCGGTGGTCTATATTGATCACCTCCGGTGGTCTATATTGATCTCCTCCGGTGGTCTATATTGATCTCCTCCGGTGGTCTATATTGATCACCTCCGGTGGTCTATATTGATCACCTCCGGTGGTCTATATTGATCTCCTCCGGTGGTCTATATTGATCTCCTCCGGTGGTCTATATTGATCTCCTCCGGTGGTCTATATTGATCTCCTCCGGTGGTCTATATTGATCACCTCCGGTGGTCTATATTGATCTCCGGTGGTCTATATTGATCACCTCCGGTGGTCTATATTGATCTCCTCCGGTGGTCTATATTGATCTCCTCCGGTGGTCTATATTGATCTCCTCCGGTGGTCTATATTGATCTCCTCCGGTGGTCTATATTGATCTCCTCCAGTGGTCTATATTGATCTCCTCCGGTGGTCTATATTGATCTCCTCCGGTGGTCTATATTGATCTCCGGTGGTCTATATTGATCACCTCCGGTGGTCTATATTGATCTCCTCCGGTGGTCTATATTGATCTCCTCCGGTGGTCTATATTGATCTCCGGTGGTCTATATTGCTCTCCGGTGGTCTATATTGATCTCCGGTGGTCTATATTGATCTCCGGTGGTCTATATTGATCTCCCAGCCCAACCTGCTGTTCTGGTAGTACTTATAGTAACGATGATGACCATAGTACATATACCGACATACAACGAAATTAAAAAGTAGAAATCCGAACTATTGTGTTGGACAAACCGGAAAACTATTTTTTACTTGTGTTGCTTTGACAAACTAAGCTAACCTAACCTCCCTAGGCCTACTACACGCTATCTGAGGCCTAATATAGTACATATGTGTACTATACTTGGCCTAGAAATATTTAAATTTGTGTACTAGCTTCATTTATTTTCAAAGAATTTTTTACTAGTCAGTATACTACTATCTAAAAGCTAAGAACGTACGAATTCGTGACTATTGAATAGTCGCAATAGGTACTATCTAAACAGGAGGATAGGTTGCATGGCAGGGCCCACATATCCACCACAGCCCGGTTGGTCCGGCACTTCTTGCAGTTTTCTCTTAAAGAATCCCACTTTAGTTCCGGCAATATTTCTCATACTTGCTGAGAGGATATTGAACCAACCTGTCCTCTTACAAAGACCGTCGCTTTTCGCCCGTATGCGTTACATACGGTCAAAAATCGTCGTACTAAGGAAATGGACGTGGCTCGCGAAAGTCACGTACTGTCCCGTTTTCTGTTTTGGGTCCTCTGGCAGGTTGAAGAGGGGACACTTACATTGACCGTTTCCTTGAAGTTGGGAAACCTTTGGATGGACGGGCTTGTTCACATAGCGAATCCCGGCCCCTAGCTGCGTACCTTTTAGCATATGGTGGTCAATGGGTTAAGACGCAATCTGCGGTGACGCAAGACGCTGGTTCGATCCCACAGTACACTGATTTACAGTGAGGTACATATCAATTTACAATGATGAATTTAAATTTACAATGATGTACAATGCTATACACATTGATTTACAGTGATGCACATTGAAGCATAAAAATGAATCATTTTGATTTACGGTGATGTACAGTGCTTTACAATGAGATACATCGATTTGCATTGATTCCCCAGTGATGCACTTTGATTTACAGTGATGTACAGAAATTTAAGAATAAATGTACAGCAATTTACAGTGAAGTACGTTGACTTACAATGATGTACATTGACTTACACCAATACACACCCTCATTTACATTGACTCACAGTGGTGCCCAACAATTTACAATCATTTACAGTGCTTGCCTTCCAGAAATAAACGTGATTTACACTCATGTCACCGGGCCAGACCGGATTTTCCACTCCGTAAAATATGCAACTGTTTTCCTAACCCACACACGTACGAACCCAAGCCACCCACCTAACCTATCGACGCCGATGCGTAGTAAACGCATCGCTTGATTTTGTTATTAATACGTCGCACTTTTAACGGATTGGGCTCTTGGGCCCCGGCACAGAGCAAGACCTCACTTCTCCGTGGAGATTGGTCGGTAAATACAGGTCCTAGACGTGTGATGCTCCTTGATGGTAGTTTAATGCGAATGATCCTTAAGGTTCATTGGGTTTTACCGGTTCTCTGGTTTCCACTGGTTCTGTAATTTACACCGGTTCTCTGGTTTCCACTGGTTCTCTAATTTACACCGGTTCTCTGGTTTCCACCGGTTCTGTAATTTACACCGGTTCTCTAGCTTACACTGGTTCTCTAGTTTCCACCGGTTCTGCAATTTACACCGGTTCTGTAATTTACACCGGTTCTGTAATTTACACCGGTTCTCTAGTTTCCACCGGTTCTCTAATTTACACCGGTTCTCTGGTTTCCATCGGTTCTGTAATTTCCACCGGTTCTCTAGTTTCCACCGGTTCTCTAATTTACACGGGTTCTCTAGTTTTCACTGGTTCTCTAATTTACACCGGTCCTCTAGTTTCCACCGGTTCTCTAATTTACACGGGTTCTCTAGTTTCCACTGGTTCTCTAATTTACACCGGTTCTCTGGTTGGACTAGAGAACGGCCAGCGGGCAACACGCTCTGAAACCACTCTCCGCTCATGAAATTATTAATAGAAAAAGCAGTATAGGTTTTTCCTGTGTGCAAAAAAACTCAACTCAACGACACGGTCATTGTAATGTTGCTTCCACACATTTTTCCTCGTCTTGTTACATATGATTATCAAATTAGCAAATTGTAGAGAAGAAGTGATTGAGATTGCATGCAGAAATACAGAGATAAAATCTACGAGGAGCTGTCAACTCATACTTATTAATCTCGTAGATATTTTCTCGTACAAACACGCACTGGATGACAGAAAGTATACACACATACACACACTTATACGCACGGAGATACTTGTTGATAGTGTGAGGGGTATTATATAAGATTGTCATACAGTGTATCAGCTCTTGATACTGGTAATGGCTCAAAAGGGCCACCACTTACGGGCTATTCATGCCCGTGCCACCTTTTGGGTGGCTTAATCTTCATCAATCAATCTGTATCAGAGTATTTCAGTGTTTGCTGAGGTTGTAAGTGTTGTATATGGTCATGCCGCTTTTGTGGGGGTGTTGTGGTCGTGCCTGGTGATACAGGGATGTGTTGAGCTGTGGAACTGCACGCTGGTATCTGCCCCCCCCCCCCTTCCCGTCCTCTCCCACACACTCCCCACCCACCGTCCCTTCCTACACACTCCCCTCCCATATACCTCCACACACATCTCACCCTCCGTGCAAGACACAATCATATCTACATGCCCACAGCAAGAAAGGGACATGTAAAAGAACCTGGGAATAATGATGTCTGACGACCTAACGTTTAGGCAGCATAACCAAGCAAATGTAACGTCAACTAGGAAAACAGGATGGATTACGGAAACCTTTAAATCCAGGGATCCCATTACAATGCGCATACTATTAAAATGACTCGAGTTGTCCCGCCTTGAGTACTGCTCTATTCTCACTTTCCCTTTCAGAGCAGGAGAGATTGTCGAAATAGAAGGAATACAGGGAACATGTACGGCACGCATCGACACGATAAACCATCTAGATTTTTTGGGATCATCTCAGAGCTTTCAAAATGCACTCTCTAGAAAGGAGACGAGAGAGGTATCAAGTACAAGGAAAATACTGGAGGGCCATGTCCCAAATTTGCACAGTA
>NC_059637.1:8299341-8366841 GCF_020424385.1 Procambarus clarkii
TGTGTTGAACACAGTGGCAGCGTACCCTTTGCATCACAAGTTGAGAAGTGAACACCTGTGAACAGTGAAGGAGTGGGCTTCTATAAAGTTAATGAACAAATCCACAAGGGCCGTGACGAGGATTCGAACCTGCATCCGAGAGCATTTGTTCATTTGATACATTGTGATTGTGATTTCTGTGTGTACATGATGAAAGTAATTTGAAATTGATGATCAGGGCAAAACGAGGTGAACAACCCACCGGCCTTGTTAGTAAATGACCTTATGTGAGGGGGGGGGGGTGACCTCATCTGGTGAGAGAGAGAGGAAGTAATTATCAAAAGTAATTAGTCAAAAGGCGTTTAATATCACGAGAGAGAGAGAAAGAGAGAGAGAGAGAGAGAGAGAGAGAGAGAGAGAGAGAGAGAGAGAGAGAGAGAGAGAGAGAGAGAGAGAGAGAGAGAGAGAGAGAGAGAGAGAGAGAGAGAGAGAGAGAGAGAGAGAGAGAGAGAGAGAGAGAGACAGACAGACAGACAGAGAGAGAGAGAGGAAACAAGGCGATGTTTCTGACCATATGTGGCCAGAAGGAACGGACAAGGGAGGGAAGGGGGGGGGGAATGGATGTGAGAGAGAAGGTAGAGAGAGAGAGAGAAGAAAGTGGGCGGTTGTCTCTGGTGTTCTGGATGACCTGCTGGCACAGGAGGTGAGTGAGTCTCAGTATTACTAAGTGCACCTAGCTCTTGTCCACAGCTGTCCTCAGTTGCCGGTAAGTTAATATTTAAGATATTTCAATTTAGTAATTAATAGATTTGATGATAGTGTGTAGTGAAGATGGTAACAGTGACAAAGATGGTGTGTAGCGACGATTTTTTAAAGTGAAGAGAGTATATACTGAAGATGGTTAGGGCAAAGATATCGTGTAGTGAAGAGGGTTCCAGTGATATAAAGACAATGAAGATATTTACAATGATGATAGTGTGTAATAAAGATGTGACCTCCGTCACCCGACCAACTCCATCAATTTAAGACTCTTGCGCGATGTTCTGAAGTCATCTGGGTGCAGTCTTATATTTTAACTCACATTGTTGCCATTCTTCTCGCCCAATACATCGTTACGCCACCAACCAATCCGTCAATAATGCGCGGTTTCAGTCAAAATTTAAGCACCGCAATATAGACATTCTCTGAGCATCGGTCTCGATTGGTTAGCTGAGTTGCTGGGATTTATCAGCTTTGCTTATGCCGCTGATTATATACTGTTAATATGTACCTGTGGTGGGAGGGAGGCAGGGAGCAAGGGGGTGTATGAGAGTAAGACTCACCTTGTAAGATGGCCGATGTCGCCTCATCCAAACGAACCACACCATCCTGTAAATAAAATTTACTTTTACAATTTAAAAACGAACGTCCATGAGACTATTGTTGACTTGTTTCACAGGTAACTGTGTTCCTTTACTGATATCCCTGAGCTTGATAGAGTAGGGAAACCCATTATCACCAAACTTTTCAACATATATATTAATTCACAAGATATTTTTAGCCAACATCGTAGACACCTCCATGTATTACGAGTTAAGATTCATACCGAAATACTCGAGATACAACGACAAAAGATCAGGGACAGCCGAAGCACTATATATATATATATATATATATATATATATATATATATATATATATATATATATATATATATATATATATATATACTGTTAATTTCCTACGGGTTCCTGCCCGCCATCTGAGGAGCTGGAGGAACTCGACAACCTATGACAACCATCTTTGTAACCCATATGTAACTCCTTTTTTGTAACAAAGTTCAAATAAAGTAAATATATATGTGTACATACAAAAGAATGGGGGTGGTAGGAGAAGATAATATTAGTGTTCAGTGAGAAACCACAAGGTCTCCTCTGAATACTTTTTATTTTCTTCTCCGAGGCTATGGGTCCCCACATTGGCACCAGAGGTGGTACCCTCACAAAATTTATATATATATATATATATATATATATATATATATATATATATATATATATATATATATATATATATATATATATATATAGAATGTCATCCGAGTTAATTTCCTGCTGGGTTTGTACTGATTAGATTTTACGATAGTACCTAACAGCATAATTATAAAGGTACCCGGTGAAGGCCTGTTGGCCCATATAAGGCAGCTCCTATTGGTCCATACGAGGCAGCTCCTATTGGTCCATACGAGGCAGCCCTTATTGGTCCATACGAGGCAGCTCTTATTGGCCCATACGAGGCAGCTCCTATTGGTCCATACGAGGCAGCTCCTATTGGTCCATACGAGGCAGCTGCTATTGGTCCATACGAGGCAGCCCTTATTGGTCCATACGAGGCAGCTCTTATTGGCCCATACGAGGCAGCTCCTACTGGTCCATACGAGGCAGCTCCTATTGGTCCATACGAGGCAGCCCTTATTGGTCCATACGAGGCAGCTCCTATTGGCCCATACGAGGCAGCTCCTACTGGTCCATACGAGGCAGCTCCTACTGGTCCATACGAGGCAGCTCCTATTGGTCCATACGAGGCAGCTCCTATTGGTCCATACGAGGCAGCTCCTACTGGTCCATACGAGGCAGCTCCTATTGGTCCATACGAGGCAGCTCCTACTGGTTCATACGAGGCACCTCCTATTGGTCCATACGAGGCAGCTCCTACTGGTCCATACGAGGCAGCTCCTATTGGTCCATACGAAGCAGCTCCTATTGGTCCATACGAGGCAGCTCCTATTTATATCTACCCCATTCATTCAATTAGTCAGGATTTCGCTGTTGCAACGTGAGATATGGATGGACAAATGGTGATTGCTAATGGAAATTTCAAGTGTCACTTCTGATTTTATGATCATTATTATTTGACATGTTGTTGTTAGCATTATGTTGCATCATTTGTATCGTTGTTTAACGCCACTGTCAACTAGGCTGTTATTGTCACTGTTGCAACTGTGTGTGTGACACTAAGGTCGTATAAAGCAGTCTTTATTAATGAGGTCTCCCGGTCTCAGCTCGGGTGTGAGGAAAAACTTGCAGGTGGGGTTGTGTAATTAACTTTTAGAGGTTCCTCGAGCAGTTTGTATAGTAATAAATTCAAATTGAGCAGGTGCGACTTCCCTAAATAGTTGCTGAGCCTCAATGTGTTTGTTTACTTTGGTAATGATGATTATGAGATAAGTTATCGGTTCTAAAAACTGATGTACTAAAATTGGTAGCGGCTCAGAGACGAGACTAACCATAGCCCGTGCTACTTGCCCCATGCTCCTGTGCCAGGTAAGTCCACTACGGGCTCACCATAGCCCGTGCTACTTGCCCCGCTCCTGTGCCAGGTAAGTCCACTACGGGCTCACCATAGCCCGTGCTACTTGCCCCATGCTCCTGTGCCAGGTAAGTCCACTACGGGCTCACCATAGCCCGTGCTACTTGCCCCGCTCCTGTGCCAGGTAAGTCCACTACGGGCTCACCATAGCCAGTGCTACTTGCCCCGCTCCCGTGACAGGTAAGTCCACTACGGGCTCACCATAGCCCGTGCTACTTGCCCCGCTCCTGTGCCAGGTAAGTCCACTACGGGCTCACCATAGCCCGTGCTACTTGCCCCGCTCCTGTGCCAGGTAAGTCCACTACGGGCTCACCATAGCCAGTGCTACTTGCCCCGCTCCCGTGACAGGTAAGTCCACTACGGGCTCACCATAGCCCGTGCTACTTGCCCCGCTCCCGTGACAGGTAAGTCCACTACGGGCTCACCATAGCCCGTGCTACTTGGAACTAATGTTCCGAGTAGCTGAATCTGAAAACAACAACAACAACGGTAGCGACTCGCGAAATTGACATGATGTCCCGTTTTCTGTTCGTGGGGTCCTTAGTTAGGTTAAGATGGGGCAGTTTAGTACAACAGTATAATGACGTTGGGAACGCACGGGAGAACGAGCTGATTGGTTACGTTCAGCATGATCGTTATCATGCACACAGTTTGACTTACGAGGTTGCCATATTGGCCCCCAGTTTGAGTTGCGAGGTTGCCATATTGGTCCCCAGTTTGAGTTACGAGGTTGCCATAGTGGCCCCCAGTTTGACTTACGAGGTTGCCATATTCGTCCCCAGTTTGAGTTACGAGGTTGCCATATTGGTCCCCCAGTTTGAGTTACGAGGTTGCCATATTGGTCCCCAGTTTGAGTTACGAGGTTGCCATATTGGCCCCCCAGTTTGAGTTACGAGGTTGCCATATTGGTCCCCAGTTTGAGTTCCGAGATTGCCATATTGGTCCCCAGTTTGAGTTACGAGGTTGCCATATTGGCCCCCCAGTTTGACTTACTAGGTTGCCATATTGGGCCCCAGCCTTCAGTGTTTTATTAAATGTGTCACTGTCCACTCACTTCATACACCAGCATTTTGACGCCATTAAATACAGCCTCAAAATTCCAATGCTAAAGTGAAATTAAAAGCTCCGAAATATTAACATTTCTCTCTGACTAACAAGCAAACGGCCTAAATATGCAAATTTTCTTGGCTCTTGCGCTGAAAGCAAAAATCCACTTAAAAAAGAATTTGACGTTCGTCAAATCGTCAGAATGGGCTACCTATCGCTCCATAAAAATCGCATTATCATTCCTGTCTGCACCCACATAATATCTAAACAATCATGTGCATATTTTCAATAATAAAACCCAAATTGCTGAGGAAAACTATCCGCCACGACACTCCCCCCTACCATGTGCCCATTAATACTTGGTCCTGCCGCAGATGGTAGACTACTTTGCCCTCCGGGCCAATTGTTTCAACACTCCAGACTAATAGCCTGGTCCCTCCACCTCTCCTTGTTTCTGGCTTGAACCATCACCCTCTTTTTCCCCCTCTTACTACGCACCTTCATTACAAAGAGAGGTAACAGCAGAGCCACAGTATATATATATATATATATATATATATATATATATATATATATATATATATATATATATATATATATATATATATATATATATATATATATATATATATATATATATATATATATATATATATATATATATATATATATATATATATATATTCCCTAGTAAAGAAATTAGGAGTACTTGCGAAACTGTTACTTATCTTCCCAGTAAAAGTTTTTCAGCCACCGTCAAGGGGAGCAGCTTCCCTCTCTTTTGTGATACAATCACAAGGTGCACTATATGAATTAATGTGGGTCAGAGGGTTAACTTTTTATGCTATGTACCACACAGACGTTTTTGCTGCCCATACCACGTGTGTCTTGCAGTGATAATTTACCTTGATGTGTACGGTGGGGTTTGTCGTGAGAATCAGCATAATTACTGACAATACCCGTCATTTGCTCCTACTTGTCTTATTTCATCATGAACAACCTATAACAGGGCGAGGGTTTAATATCCGTTATTACTCGTACCCTGTTCAATTTGGTGCCGTTATGCAGGCAGGTGAAGGAAGGGTCCAGTGGGCATTACTACCACCTGCAGGACAACGATGCTGTCTTGGGTACTTCCTCCACTCCACGTCTTACTATATGAACCACTTTAAGATGAACGTCAATTAATATTGCCTTGTCGCATGCATGAGGCAGGTATGATGCAAAGAGGTGATATGATCACGACATACAAAATAATAACAGGAATCGACAAAATTTACTAAGAAGAATTCTTGAAAAGTACAACTTCAAGAACAAGAGATCATAGATACAAGCTAAGGAAACAATGGTGCCAAAAAGTATTAGAGAGTTCACTTTTGCAGAGTTAGGTTGGGGCAAGTTAAGTGACAAGGTGGTGGATGCCAGACCAGTCAGTACTTTCAAAGCGTCACATGACAAAGAGTACTGGGAAGACGGGATACCACGAGCGCACCTCTTATTCTGTAACTACACCTAGGTAATTACGTATGTGATCCTAGTCTAGCGATTAACTGTTCTCAAGGAAGGTTGAAGTACAAAAAACTATTCTATCCATTTGGGATGTATGTTATTATCTCAATAAACTTACTTGAACTTGAACAATTCTCCGTTTCTCACAGCAGTTTCTTAAAAGTGAATGCGATATAATATTAATTTGAGGTATAACATGACAATATAGATACTTAGAGATCAAGTAATGTATATTGTATCAATAATATATCCATACTTTCATAATGTATAAAACATTTAATACATTTAATTCCTGTTCTGCTGAGCGAGGTTTAATTACACATCAGGTTTCTATCTGAATCTACCATGATAACGACAATGAAGGTGGGGGAAGGGGGGTGCGGGCGCGCACGCACGCATGCACGCACAGGCACGCACGCACACACACACACACACACACATTGATTATATGACATTGATATATCACATTGATTAGTTATATGACAAAGAGTGCTGGGAAGACGGGACACCACGAGCGTAGCTCTCATCCTGTAACTACACTTAGGTAATTACACTTAGGTAATTACACACACACACACACACACACACACACACACACACACACACACACACACACACACACACACACACACACACACACACACACACACACACACAGGAGAATTGCCCAGTTGCTGGAAAAAGGCAAATGTCGTGCCGATCTTCAAGAAAGGTGATAGGGAGGAGGCACTTAACTATAGACCTCTATCACTGACAAGCATCCCCTGTAAAATAATGGAAAGAATAATTAGGCTACGACTGGTTGCACACCTGCAGAACATTAGGTTTGTGAACAAACATCAACATGGGTTCTGGACAGGGAAATCGTGCCCAACAAACCTTCTGGAATTCTATGATAAAATAACGAGGATAAGACAGGACAGAGATGGTTGGGCAGACTGCATATTTCTGGACTGCCAAAAAGCCTTTGATACAGTACCGCACATGAGACTGCTGTTCAAGCTCGAGAGGCAGGCGGGGGTGGGGGAAAAGGTCCTAGCATGGATAAGGAACTACCTAACAGGAAGGAGCCAAAGAGTTACGGTAAGGGGCGAGAAGTCGGACTGGCGAACAGTAACAAGTGGAGTACCACAAGGATCGGTGCTGGGACCAATTCTATTTCTTGTATATGTTAACGACATGTTTACAGGCGTAGAATCCTACATGTCGATGTTTGCGGATGACGCAAAGTTGATGAGAAGAGTTGTGACAGATGAGGACTGCAGGATCCTCCAAGAGGACCTGAACAGGTTGCAGAGATGGTCAGAGAAATGGCTACTGGAATTCAACACGAGCAAATGTAAAGTTATGGAAATGGGACTAGGAGATAGGAGACCAAAGGGACAGTACACAATGAAGGGGAACAGCCTACCTGTGACGACGCGTGACTGGGGGTGGACGTAACACCTAATCTATCTCCTGAGGCATATATAAATAGGATAACGACAGCAGCGTACTCTACACTGGCAAAAGTTAGAACATCATTCAGAAACCTAAGTAAGGAGGCATTTAGGGCGCTTTACACTGCCTACGTAAGGCCAGTCTTAGAGTATGCCGCCTCATCATGGAGTCCCCATCTGAAGAAGCATATAATGAAACTGGAAAAGGTTCAGAGGTTTGCAACGAGACTCGTCCCAGAGCTACGAGGGATGGGGTATGAGGAGCGCCTGAGGGAACTGTGCCTTACGACACTAGAAAGGAGAAGGGAGAGGGGGGACATGATAGGAACGTATAAGATACTCAGAGGGATTGACAGAGTGGACATAGACGAAATGTTCACACGGAATAGTAACAGAACGAGGGGACATGGATGGAAGCTTGAAACTCAGATGAGTCACAGAGATGTTAGGAAGTTTTCTTTTAGCGTGAGAGTAGTGGGAAAATGGAATGCACTTCAGGAACAGGTTGTGGAAGCAAATACTATTCATAATTTTAAAACCAGGTATGATAGGGAAATGGGACAGGAGTCATTGCTGTAAACAACCGATGCTCGAAAGGCGGGATCCAAGAGTCAATGCTCGATCCTGCAGACACAACTAGGTGAGTACAACTAGGTGAGTACAACTAGGTGAGTACACACATAGACGAACATTTTTCCGAGGGATAGAAAAATGAGGCCGGTGATCAGAGGCAATGTATCAGACTTGAGAAATGTTACTATTGGGATGCGAAAGGGTTTAGTTCTTGCACTAGTGATGTTCATCGTCTACATGAACGATCTACCAGGATGAATACAGATTTATATAAACATGTTTGCTGATGATGCTAAGTTACTACGGAAGATAAAAGCCTCAGATGATTATTATGCTCTTCAAGATGACCGGGACAAAATAAGTGTATGGAGCAACACTTGGAAGATGGAATTTATTGTGAATAAATGCCACCTTATGAAATGTGAAATAGGAGATAACAGGAAAAGGGTTTAAAGAATTGTGATAAAGAAAGATCTAGGATAAGTTCTGGAAACAAAACTGTCACCTGAGGACCAA
Organism: Procambarus clarkii; assembly: GCF_020424385.1. Classification (NCBI taxonomy): domain Eukaryota; kingdom Metazoa; phylum Arthropoda; class Malacostraca; order Decapoda; family Cambaridae; genus Procambarus; species Procambarus clarkii. The sequence continues at coordinate 8,307,753 of NC_059637.1, forward strand.
ATAAAGAACACTGTGCCAGTAGCCTATGCTATGCTTTCTACCTTTAGAATCGCGTTAAAATACACGAATGGCGAAATATTACAAAAATTAATCACAACCTTTGTGAAACGAAAAATGGAATATACAGCGGTTGTATTGTGCCTATATCTCAAGAAGCATATCAACAAACTCGAAAAGGTACAATGACATGCAACTAAATTGCTTCCAGGACTGGAAAACAAGAGCTACGAAGAGAGGTCAGAGTTGTTAAATATTCACTAAGAATTGTAATGTATAATTGCCTTGTAAAACTTATGTATATGTCATTTATATTGTATTTTCTTAAATAAAGATAAAAAAAAGAGTTGTTAAATATGCCAAAACTATAAGACAGAACAGGCGATGTGATCATTACGTACAAAATCCTAACAGGAATCGACAACATTAACAAATAATTCTTGAAACATGGAACTTCAAGAACAAGAGTAACCTCATAGCTTTAAGCTAACTAATAAAAGCTGCCGAAGAATTATAACTTATCCTGTAATTTCTATTATAGGATGAGTTTTTATTTCTGTGAAATTTCTGTAATTTCAAATATTCTCATCCTGTAACAACACTTACGTAATTAAACACACTCTTTCTCCCTTACATTCTCTTTCTTACTGGCATCAATAGTGAAGCTTTCTTACTGGCATCAATAGTGAAGCTTTCTTACTGGCATCAATAGTGAAGCTTTCTTACTGGCATCAATAGTGAAGCTTTCTTACTGGCATCAATAGTGAAGCTTTCTTACTGGCATCAATAGTGAAGCTTTCTTACTGGCATCAATAGTGAAGCTTTCTTACTGGCATCAATAGTGAAGCTTTCTTACTGGCATCAATAGTGAAGCTTTCTTACTGGCATCAATAGTGAAGCTTTCTTACTGGCATCATCATTCACAACATTAGTGAAGCCTAAACACTCCCGCACGAAGATTTATAATCAAATCATGTGTCCTGAGGCGATACAATAGAATAACAAGCCGCAGACTCACTGCCACGTGCAGCGGTTGGTCCAGGGCATAGTGATGATAATATTTAAAGTAGCCTCATCCACAAGAAACAGTTACACATTTATTTTTCTAGCTGTTCTCAAGTTAGTTACTTTTATTATTTTTCTCAGTTATGTCAAATCGTAGCAATAATATTATTTCTACATATTTTCAAAAGACTTAAATGTGACCAATAATCGCTCACTATTTGTTATTTTCAACAACAAATACTCCAATCAAACCGTGGAACATGGAACTAGACAATTGTGTGTAATATAGATACAAATAATCACGGGTCGGTGTATGTAGTAGGCTACATCCTGTGGCTAGTAACAATAGCCCTATTTATGATGAGATAAACTTTTGGTTAATTATTTACATGGAATGGACAAAATAATTGATGCATCTATTGTTCACAGCAGCGACCGTTGTTATCACGGTAAAAATGAAGCCCCAAAGAGCTAAGATGGTAGCGGCAATTTGCAAGTCAATATGCTACAAAATTATTAAAAAGAATCAAACTTAATCTTTATAGAACTCTTCTTCGGAAATAAGAACTATTACCGTTTTCTTGACGTTGGGAAACCTTAGGAGGACGGGCTGCATGGAGGGATTATGTGCACATAATTGTGGAAGATGTGCTTCCAAATCATCTGAAAACTGACTTTATTAATAACCTAAATGGAGACACTTATTTACAATGCCGTAGTGCTTAAATGAAGGCGAAGGGAAGACCCAATATATATATATATATATATATATATATATATATATATATATATATATATATATATATATATATATATATATATATTTTGGTAGCAGTCTTTCCTGTAGACATATATTATTAAATATGACCGAAAAAGTAAGATTAATAATTCTAACACGAATTTTCTCAATCTTTCGTACATTACGCTTCACTGTTGGAGGTAAATCAAAAATCACTTCTCCAAAATTCATTTTGGAGAAGTTGAATTTTGAATTTTGAAATTGAATTTTGGAGAAGTGATTTTTGATTTACCTCCAACAGTGGAGCGTAATGTACGAAAGATTGAGAAAATTCGTGTTAGAATTATTAATCTTACTTTTTCGGTCATATTTAATAATATATATATATATATATATATATATATATATATATATATATATATATATATATATATATATATATATATATATATATATATATATATATATGGATTAAAAAACTACTTTTCGGAAGTAGCCTACTAATCTTCGGAAGTAATACTTTCTCAAGGTACTACATGCAGTGTTCTATAACATTGTGCTGTATAGTGTTCTAGAACATTGTGCTGTATACAGTGTTCTAGAACATTGTATTGTAAACAATGTTCTCAGAACATTATATGCAGTACCTTATGAAAGGATTTAGTTTAAATCCAAAAATTTGGTTTTTAATTAATACACTTACACATATATTGGATCTTTCCTTCACCTTTAATAACCTAAATATTGTTGAAACGTTGGAATAGGCACATAATATGTGCTATTTGGCAACATATACAAATTTAATATCACTACTCTGCTTGAACAGTTCTAGTTACGATTCTAGCATTAATGTACCAACTGCAAGTTCTTCTATGTCATTTCAGTAAAAAGCGCGCGTTGTAGAGTTTGTCCCTGTAATATACAACGCACTGTATAAACAAACTTTACATGCCTCAGATTTCAACAATGTAAAGAATGAATTAGCTTTCACGGAACTATTACGCATTTAACCCTTTGTTTACAACTGGGTTGACATATTTTTATATGACGTAATGTGCGGTAAGATATGCCATGTTAAGTTTCTGCTAGAGCAGGTAGCAACCATATGCAGGCGATGAGTCACAATAACGTGGCTAAAGTAAGTTGACTAGACCACACACTAGAAAGTGAAGGGACGACGACGTTTCGGTCCGTCCTGGACCATTCTCAAGTCGATTGTGGTCCTGGAGAATGGTCCAGGACGGACCAAAACGTCGTCGTCCCTTCACCTTCTAGTGTGTGGTCTTGTCAAGGTAGCAACCAATTAAATTAACGAAAATCTTTCCAATTCACATTCCCAGGCAGGTTTGTAATGGTGAAAGATTTTTTTTGATGCCCAGCACTCAAGTGTATAACATCTTGTTTCAAAGAACAGTACCTAAAGTAGAGGAGGCATACCCACTTTTTAACTGGTAAGCAATATGGGCAAACCTTCATGTTAAATTTACTGCTGCAAAACAACGTGAAATATTGTGTAGATATATTCATGAGACCCTCCCCACAAATGATTGATTGATGATATAAAGTAGTAGGGACAACAACAGGTGTGACCATTATACACATATTTTATTTTTATATTATATTTTTATATTTTATTTGGGCGAGAAAATGTTATTATAGACACTATATTAGCATTATGTGGTCCAGTGAATTTAATGAGGTATATAACGTTTAATAATAAAGTAAAATGCATGAAAATGGCACTTTCTGATTAATTTGTTTATGGATAGTAGGAAAGAGGATTATTCAATAGACACTTTGTGATAGTTTTCTTAAGATAAGATGAGGTATAAAATTTGACATTTACTGTTCTATCAGATGATATGAAACATTGTTTTATGGAAAATTCTGTTAACTATATACAGCATAATGTAATGTTTCATTTGTAAATAATATACGTATAACATTGTACTGTATATAATTTAATAAATACAAAAATAAGAATCAGTTAACGTACAGGAAAAGCTTTTAATTGAGCTTTTAAAGATTAACGGTCACTGATATACTGTTCTTAACCTACAGATTTATACAGTTAATAATCAAAATATGTAAAACGGGTTTTTCAAACATTTTTGATCAAATTAAAACCTCCATAGGTCCCAATCTTAGAAATATTCTTCATTAATTATAGGTTATAATGTAAGACATAATCTTCATTATTTATAGGTTATAATGTAAGACATAATCTTCATTAATTATAGGTTATAATGTAAGACATAATCTTCATTAATTATAGGTTATAATGTAAGACATAATCTTCATTAATTATAGGTTATAATGTAAGACATAATCTTCATTAATTATAGGTTATAATGTAAGACATAATCTTCATTAATTATAGGTTATAATGTAAGACATAATCTTCATTAATTATAGGTTATAATGTAAGACATAATCTTCATTAATTATAGGTTATAATGTAAGACATAATCTTCATTAATTATAGGTTATAATGTAAGACATAATCTTCATTAATTATAGGTTATAATGTAAGACATAATCTTCATTAATTATAGGTTATAATGTAAGACATAATCTTCATTAATTATAGGTTATAATGTAAGACATAATCTTCATTAATTATAGGTTATAATGTAAGACATAATCTTCATTAATTATAGGTTATAATGTAAGACATAATCTTCATTAATTATAGGTTATAATGTAAGACATAATCTTCATTAATTATAGGTTACAATGTAAGACATAATCTTCATTAATTATAGGTTATAATGTAAGACATAATCTTCATTAATTATAGGTTATAATGTAAGACATAATCTTCATTAATTATAGGTTATAATGTAAGACATAATCTTCATTAATTATAGGTTATAATGTAAGACATAATCTTCATTAATTATAGGTTACAATGTAAGACATAATCTTCATTAATTATAGGTTATAATGTAAGACATAATCTTCATTAATTATAGGTTATAATGTAAGACATAATCTTCATTAATTATAGGTTCTAATATTAGAAATAATTTTCATTAATTATAAGCTTGCATGCACAGCCTAAGGACCAAATTTATAATAAGCTCATTGCATATTTGTGCAGAATATGCTTATTATTTTTGTACAAATTATGTAGTGATATGCCACTGATAAGACTAAATGCTAAACTACAATTGTTGCCAAAAATACACTCTTCAACAAAGATAAGATGTTTCTAGGGACCAAAGCATTATTAAATATTTGAGTATTAGGGTAGGCCTTATGCATAACTGACATTACAGAAATCTACAAAATGTTGATAAATTAAAAAAAAAATGGTTTCAGAACAATTGAACTATGCTCGGTGATGATATGGAAAATTTGTTTACTGAGAATTATATAAAATATATATAAATGTAATAATTTTATTACATTTATTTTAATGTAAATTTATTCTCCAATTTTTGTAAATCATTTATAGGTAAATAAGTATAACATTCAGTTTTTTTAAAGATCTTGTTCTGTACTACTGAAACACTTGTTCACTAAGAATTGTAATGTATAATTGCCTTGTAACACTTATGTATATGTAATTTATATTGTATTTTTTTAAATAAAGATAAAAAAAAACTGTTCTTCAATGAATGTTAACGAAAAATACTAATTCTGCCCATGCCTTGATATTTGGAGCTGGGAATATGTGTTTGCTGCTGAACAAAGGATTAACAGATGAACAATACTTATATTATTCTCTTCCCTTTGGTGTAGGTAAGAGGGAACACCCTAAATACAAGCACAGGATACAGTTTAACAGGAATAAATGGTCATTAGACCCAACCACTTGGGCTGGACGGTAGAGCGACGGTTTCGCTTCATGCAGGTCAGGGTTCAATCCCCGACCGTCCACAAGTGATTGGGCACCATTCCTTTCCCCCGTCCCATCCCAAATCCTTATCCTGACCCCTTCCCAGTGCTACATAAGTCGAAATGGCTTGGCGCTTTCCCCCTGATAGTTCCTTTCCCACACCCTAGACCTGTCACAGGTGACCACGAAGGCTACTAAGATACTTTTTTGGGCCATTTCAGGTTATTGACGACTAGGAAATCTTGAATAATTAAGTTTAATTACTAACCTGAGATGAATGAAATCCAAATGGCCAAAACCTTGACTTGCGTCTCTGTTTCTCGCCATTTTCTGACGGCTTTGGCCACTCTGGGACCTCACAACTGTTCACCAATTCGAAAAAAATGTATATCACATTCCATAAAGGGAAAACCAGTCTTGTATATATTAATTTAATGTCCAAAAACACTGTGAAATAGATAAACATTTTGCCCCGAGCCCTGTGGCACACGACTCCAGGAATGGTGCTCAGGACTATAGTGTTATACAAGTATTGGCTAAAACAATTTATTTTTAGCAATTTAAAATGATAAAAGAACTATATTCATGATTGAAGTATATAAAACACAAACTATGGAAGCAAAAATCGAGAAAAAGCACTTTATGTGTTATGTCAAAAGGCATTAATTTGATTTATTGCATGTCAACAGTGTAGACTCGTTTCTATTTCAGAGTTTTGGGGCTAAAAATATGTATACACCGAGAGATGTATACCACGCTTCAGAGTTTACTTAAGTCCGAGACTAGGTCCAGGACTAAAGTATACTTACTAATTGGTCCATAAACCTATAGAAAGGACCTTAGTTGCCCTTCACTTCCTTGTCACTCGCTGACGGCTAGCGACTGAGCTTTATTTCCTTCCGTCATTCCCGCTGTTGTCTTCGCGTGAGGCCGACATGTGTTCTTAATATCTGTGATTTAAATGTGTTTAACCCCCGAATACCATAATAAAAACTACACCAAATAGAAAATAACCGAACACAGAATTGATTACAATAGATTACACGAATTTATCTGACGTTGATAGTGATTGAATGATGTTTTAAAAGAGACATCTACGCCAATGTTTATTTGCGACTTTCATGTACAGTTTAAAAAACGATAAAATCTATTATTTCACGAAGAATTATATTCTGAATTTAGTGTGCTTTATATACATAGTGTTGTGCATATTTTGTGACCAGGAGCAATCCATTACGGCGTTGGCTTGGAGGAAAAAAAAAGGAACATGGAAGATTATCGTAACTTGGGTAAGTACATGAACCATTTTTTCCTACAGTCACTACGCTAGTTTACAGGAGCCACTTTAATATGTTGCAGTGTGAAGCTAATTGGCAGGAGGAAACGCCAATTAAGCCATTACTTGGAAGGGATATGAGGATAAGAAGTTAGTGTGAAGGGAAAGAAAGGTTAGGTTAGGACTGGTTAGGTTAGGTCAGGCCAGGCCAGGCCAGGTCATGTCAGGTCAGGTTATGCTATGCTATGCTAAGTCAGGTCAGGTTAGGTTAGGTTAGGATAGGATGAAGGAAAGGAACTTGAAAGTTATTTGTTCAACCTAGTACTTATATTGCTAACTTAATATTCTTCAAGATTAACTGGTAAGTTTCAATTGGTAAGTTTAAGGGTAATAATAATAATAATAATGCTAATAATTATACACTGTACTATATATGTACATGTATGTGTGTATGTATTATATACACTGTATACTTGTATGTATATACCTTGTATGTATATAAAGCCAATAAATACTTGCAACCTGGATTATATTGAGCCTAGCATTGTTCCTTTTAAGGTTTAGGAATAGTTACGTTTGCTTAGGCTACGCTGTCTTGTTTTTAAGGGTTTACTCTGTAGTTTACTTAGTAGTTTACTTGGTAGTTTACTCAGTAACGTACTAGGAAGTTTACTCAGTAATTTACTCGGTATTTTAACAACCTCGCATTTACAAAATGTGGGCTAGTTGTGGACTAGGATAGTGATAATGGCAATGGAAATAATCCCAGGTAATTTGCATACTGGAGAATTGGTGATTAATTAAAGACGTTGTCGAGGTGAGATGTCTTCAGCACATTTAATATTTTGTCTACAGCTGTGAGGGGAAATTAAATAATGATAGTAAGCCATATGCAAAAATTAACAGGCTAGGCCAGGGATTGCAAACCTATTTCATGCGAGCAAATTTTGCTGGCATGTAAGTTATCATATTATTCACTCGGTCCATAGGAGTGAAGGCCTTAAACCTTAAGACCACAATAAGGAGCCTTAAACTTAAAGACCACCAGAGTGGTGGCCTGCTGCTCTAACCACTGAGCAACTGAACATCCACAATAAGAAAGGATCTCAAAGATACACAAATGATAAGTAATTGAGACTTTAGGCCTCCTCCTGGGGTGCCGCTTTAGCACAGAAGGGAAGGGAAGGGAACTCTCAGGATGCAGGCGATGAGTCACAATAACGTGGCTAAAGAATGTTGACAAGACCACACACTAAAAGGTGAAGGGACGACGACGTTTCGGTCCGTCCTGGACTATTCTCGAGGACCACAATCGACTTGAGAATGGTCCAGGACGGACCGAAACGTCGTCGTCCCTTCACCTTCTAGTGGTGAAGGTGAATACTGGAGAACTGGAGTTCGTCTTGTCAACGAACTATCAGGAGAAAGCGCCAAGCCATTACGACTATATAGCACTGGGAAGGGGTCAGGATAAGGATTTGGGATGGGGCAGGGGGTGGGGGGAAAGGAATGATGCCCAACCACTTGGACGGTCGGGGATTGAACGCCGACCTGCATGAAGCGAGATCCACGCCCCGGTCATATAAGTTGCTAACCACAAAAAACTTGAATAATAACACTTCAGTTATTATCCACGTTTATTGCTTGCGCTACTTGGTAACTGTAACAAGATACCATGAAGTACCGGTAAGTCCCTCTCAAGGGTTTCCAGCGCTAATGTGTATATTAGCTTATCTTGGTTATCTTGAGGTTATCTTGAGATGATTTCGGGGCTTAGCGTCTCCGCGGCTCGGTCCTCGATCAGGCCTCCTTTTTTGTTACACACCATCAGGAAGCAGCCCGTAGCAGCTGTCTAACTCCCAGGTACCTATTTACTGCTAGGTGAACAGGGGCATCAGGGTGAAAGAAACTGCCCATTTGTTTCCGTCTCCGCCGGGGATCGAATCCGGAGGTTGAAATCCCGAGCGCTGTCCACTCAGCTAACAGGCCAACTGTCAGGTCAGGCTTAGTAGAGGTTCTGTCATTAAACGATTTGTTGAGTGTTTGGATGAATTTCGCCTAATTTGGAAAATGTAAATTTTTCTTATCAAGATTTATATGACGTGTGGATTTGTATTTCTCCTCAGATTCAAATGAATTCAGCAACAAATTACAGGAAACTGGCAAAACTCTAGATGTTATTTACCTGAATTTACCTGAGGGGGGGGGGGCATTATTTCCCTGAGGACATAAAAGTCTTTGATACCAAACTGAACATTATAAAACCTGATGTCGACTGTGACAATTTCAATTATCACTGAACCTAAAAAAATAATGAAATTGAGGGGAAAATACACATTCAGAGTCATCAAAAGCAATTTTCAACTTCACTTATCAGTTTTTTAAGATTTACTAGATTCAGATCACCTTAAGAAACGTCAATAATCATAGTGTGCAGACATTGCAACAGAATATAAACTAAAATTGGAAATGATGCAGTAGATTTATTTCGATAATTTTTTAGATGCAATTGATTGCTGTACAAAGCAGCTCAGTTTGAAGGTAATCATTCATTGACTTGAGGAGCTGAACTAAAACGTATTGAAAATGATCTTTTAAGGAATGGAGTAACGAAGAAAATTGCAGAAAATGAAGTAATGAAACTCTGGAATTTCATTCCTGAAACTTCTGACTTCCTGAAAGATCTCGCATTGGCAGTATTAACAGTATTTTCGTCGACATATTCAGGCGAATCATTGTTTTTCAGTGATGAACTTTGTCAAGTTTATTTATAGGCGTAGACTACTGATGCATGCCTAGCTCTCAAACAGCCAAATACAAGGCTGATATAAGATATATCATCGTTGGTGCAGCAACAAAAGTCTCACTAATTTGCTTACTGTAGGTGCAGCCTGCACATGACTGTAAAGCTGCTGTTGGGTCCAGTTGGGTGGGTGTGGAGCATGACTAGTAACTGTGTGACTCACCATAGATGTAAAGTGCCTTGTATAGTGACTGTTGTGAGCCTCTTATTGAATCACTTGTGATACAAAAGGTTATTGATGTGTGTATTTTTGTTGGTGATTGTATATGTATGTGTATGTATATAAGTATATGTATATATATTTATGTACATGTATGCATGTGCATGTGTACGAGTGTATATAACATTATTAATTGTGTAACTAGCGTCAAAAGATTGCTATTTGCTTAGCTAAACGAACTAGAGGGTTCAGTTCCTGAACCAATACTGTGCCTCTGTAACCCTTTACACCACCGCCCACGGGATGGGTATGGGGTGCATAATAAAGAAAGAAATTGAATTAAGAGCAAAATAACCTTTCTTCCTTAATTTTACTTTCTTTTTGTTTTCTAATACGAACCAAAGCATAAACGCTCACCCTCACATATCTTGTTGATTATAAGGTAAAATTATATTATAAATTTTATTTGTATTTTATTATTTTATTTAAATTTATTTTTTTATATAATTTTTCAGTTGTCTTTTTGAAATATTAATATTACTCATTTTTAACAGGCTTTTTGAAAAGCTTTTATTTATTTCAATCTCTCTTTGTCATATTGTTCTTAATAGTAAAACAAAATTTTCTCGTAAATAAACAAAAGGATTCCCTTTTCTTCAAAAAGTTCATTAATATTGTTACCATTTCATTAATTTTACATGGGAAGTACTAGTTATTAATAATTCCTAAAGTTGTACCATTGAAAACTATTCAGAAGAGTTGTCAGCTGCCTAAACAGACTTCTTCAAGAATGTTCTTAAGCATTTTGTTCTCTTTCTCTATAAAAATGGTAAAATTCAAATACAAAAATAATAATAATAAATTATAATCTGTAGCATAGTATTCCCATGGGCACCAGAAATCATTTTTAGAAGATTACTGCTTAGTTGGGTTCACGCTCTCAAAACTGTTCTCCACACCTGGGCTAGGCTATTGCTTTGCTTAAATATGAAAGTGTTCTACATTATTTTATATTCTGCTGATGATTTTTGTTATTGGGGAAATTTGTGATTAAGATATAGTACAATATGCAAATCTAGCTAGGCTTATGTAAAGTTATTTAGAGGCAATACGAATATACAAAAGTTGTAATATAATCTCTGGTTAGGTGTGTTCAATTTAAATACATACATACATACATACATACATACATACATACATACATACATACATACATACATACATACATACATACATACATACATAACATCGGTCCAGGACGGACCGAAACATCGTCATTTCCTTTATTTTTTTTAGATGTGTAGGTTGGGTGTTTAATTTTCAGCCCCGTTATTGTGACTACTCAGAAAACTAACGTTGATAATTTCCCCCAGAAAAGTAATCTTGGATATTTCCCCAGAAAGCTAACCTTGGATGTTCCCCAGAAAGGTAACTTTGGATATTTCCCCAGAAAGGTAACGCAAATAATTACGGAGAGCGAATATTCCCTGAGGTATTGCTTCCCTCAGTTGGAAATATTCACTTAGAATCTCATTATACAAATGCAGCTTTATGACAGTGTGTCAAGCCGTCTGATCCAGATAAGCTCTCAGGTAACTTCGTGTGTAAGAAAGTTCCTCAACGGATTTTAAAACCTATTGACCTAACCAAGATTATTTTGATTATATCGATTTAATTTTGAAGGTGCGGCTACTGATTTTATAACCTGCAAGCCTAACCAAGCCTTGACGATGCTTGCCGGTTTATTTATTTATCTAGCGATGTTTACCGGTTTAACTTTTACTAGTAGAACTTGTTGAAATAGTTGTAGGAGAAGTAGCTGTTGTAGGGAGACACAGCTGCTGTAGAAGTAGCTGTTGTCGGGAAGACACAGCTGCTGTAGTTGCTGGTGAAGTAGCTGTTGTAGGGAGACACAGCTGCTGTAGTTAGTGGTGAAGTAACTGTTGTAGGGGAGACACAGCTGCTGTAGTTGGTGGTGAAGTAGCTGTTGTAGGGGAGACACAGCTGTTGTAGTTTTTGGTGAAGTAGCTGTTGTAGGGAGACACAGCTGCTGTAGTTGCTGGTGAAGTAGCTGTTGTAGGAGGGACACAGCTGCTGTAGTTGCTGGTGAAGTAGCTGTTGTAGGAGGGACACAGCTGCTGTAGTTGCTGGAGAAGTAGCTGTTGTAGGGGGACACAGCTGATGTAGGGGGGCACAGCTGCTGTATTTTGATATACAAAATATCAATTCGTTATACAATATATATTTAAATTTTAGGTCTATGCAAGTATTGTTAATACTATTTTAGGCAGGATTTAATAATATTTTTTTTCATCTTCTAATATGAGGAGGCGGTTTGTCCCGACATCTTTTAGCTGCTGGTTATTGTTGGTACATATTTACGGCCTCGTTACCTGGTAGTTAGCGAAGAGTCCCGGTCGTTATGCGTTGACCCCTCGTGAGATACGGAGTAAAATGAAGTAATTAATATAATGAAACATTTCAGACGAGGGAACAAGCGTGTCTGGTAGTCTAGTGTATGTACAGGGTGGCTGGTGAACGTGGGATATGTAGCCTGTTGACATGTATGGACTCATATTACATAATTATATCCCTTGCGACCTCTTTCAAGACTGACTGAAAGTCTTAATTATATATACGTATTGTTCTCTTATGTAGTGTAATAATGTTGAATTTTGTGTTATAGTCCTCTCAAGGAACCGTAATTGAACTCCACATGCACACAAGATTCCCGGATATACGGATTTGAAGCCTCAAATCTGATGATAAATTGACCCCTCAGTAATATATATATAGTAATATATATTACTGACCCCTCAGTAATATATATATATATATATATATATATATATATATATATATATATATATATATATATATATATATATATATATATATATATATATTAGTATATTTTGGTAGCAGTCTTTCCTGTAGACATATATTATTAAATATGACCGAAAAAGTAAGATTAATAATTCTACTTATTAAGAATTATTAATCTTACTTTTTCGGTCATATTTAATAATATATATATATATATATATATATATATATATATATATATATATATATATATATATATATATATATGTCGTACCTAGTAGCCAGAACTCACTTCTCAGCCTACTATGCAAGGCCCAATTTGCCTAATAAGCCAAGTTTTCATGAATTAATTGTTTTTCGACTACCTAACCTACCTAACCTAACCTAACCTAACTTTTTCGGCTACCTAACCTAACCTAACCTATAAAGATAGGTTAGGTGAGGTTAGGTAGGGTTGGTTAGGTTCGGTCATATATCTACGTTAATTTTAACTCCAATAAAAAAAAATTGACCTCATACATAATGAAATGGGTAGCTTTATCATTTCATAAGAAAAAAATTAGAGAAAATATATTAATTCATGAAAACTTGGCTTATTAGGCAAATCGGGCCTTGCATAGTAGGCCAAAAAGTGAGTTCTGGCTACTAGGTACGACATATATATATATATATATATATATATATATATATATATATATATATGAATGAAAACTCACACCCCAGATATAGTCATTCGCATATAGTCCTGGGGACCATTCAGGCTTGTTCGCATATATATATATATATATATATATATATATATATATATATATATATATATATATATATATATATATATATATATATATATATATATATATACATGGACGGTTCTTGGAGTAGCTGCCCCACACGCTAGGCTGACGTATCAGTGCTATACCGATGGTTCTGTAGAAAAAGTTGGAAGATGTACCCGATGTGTATGTAATATATTTAAGCAATCTTCTCTCGTACATACAACAATGAAGCGCGTCAACAATTGGGCAAGTACAACTCAAACTGAACTTGCTGGCATATACCTTGCCACTGATTTTTTTTTTTATTTTAATACAAAGTCTTATATACTATGAGAGTACAGTGGCTAGAATACGCCTGGGACATAGACATATCTGGCAGCTCTCTCAAAACCCAAATGTCGAATATACAATGTGTCAACTTTGTAAAAGAGAAAACATGCGCTCCCTTGAACACTATATTGTAGAATGTCCCAGACTGGTGGCTCTAGGGTCTCTAGTTGTTTCAATTAGCTTGGTCCCCAGCTCTTTCAAAAAACTAGCAGCACTTTTACCCCAGGCACCAAGTGTTTCTTGAGTATATATATATATGTTGTTGAATATGACCGAAAGGATAAGATTAATGATTCTAACACGAATCTTATCAATATTTCTTATGGAGTATTTCTTACTTCCCTTCACTGTCGAGGGAAATTTAAAAATTAACTCTCTAAAGTACATTTTCACAATTTATTGAATGAATTTTGGAGAGTTAATTTTTCAACTTGCTGGTCAGAATTACATTTCACCTTTGTAAATGCATATTAATGACACTATGTAAATGACACCTCGAACACTGTTTTTGTAACACAGACGTAAATCTGTGTATTTATGTTTGTAGGTTAGCTTATCATTTTAAAAGCACTACAATCACCTTCTGTGGTCGATTGTTCAATAAATCCCTGAACTATATGCTTAACAGATCTCTCACCCTGTCCATGGAGGACAGAAGAAAATGTATATATGCTGGTTAGCATTGTAAATGTCTGGCCACATCTGTGGTAGAAAATAATAATAATAATAAGAAAAAAATGCTAGGCTCTCGGGGTAAATCAGACTAAAAATGTTTCTATCCAGCCCGTCCTCTCGAGCGCTTACACCGTCACTAAACTGATGTTCTAAATTTAAATTGCCCGAACCTAACATAACGAACGACCCACGAATAGAAAACGGGGCATCACACCCATACGTCAAAATGCAATGCGCTATTTGACTAGACAAATATCACCCGATAAATAAGATGAATTAAGACTTCAAATGTTTTGTGTTATGAATTTCTGTGCGTTGTATGGAGAGCGTCCAAGCACTTGGATATCACCGTGACAGCTTGACTGGAACAGCTTGTCTGGTGCTTGCAGATAACAATAACTAAAATTTCCTCTCTATAGTCTGTGTAGAGGGGAAAACGCCTATTATGATAGCCCTTATCAGGGGTACATGGTGATTACGTAAAAATTATGATAATATCTAGGGAAATTTAAATACATAATTCGAAAATAATTACTCTAAATGTCTACATGATATAAGCGACATTTATTTAAATCTAAATTATTCCAGATAGGATATAAACGGTTCGAAACTAAGTCAGTGAAGGACATATACATCAAATTGAGAATAGTAATTAAGGTAAGATCCAGCGTGACAAACCGTATCAAATTCGCACCATCGAGTAACGTCCGTATAGCAGGACCGCAGCGTCTGGCTCCGGAAACATTAAGATTACTTGCAAAAACTTGCAGCAAAAACTGACCTCCATCGCACTAAGTGCCTGTCTCCATCTCTTTCCCGCCACATTGATTCCTCCCTCAGTGCAGTCTGTCCTTTTCCATCCCGCTCCCTATCAATTATCATCTTTCTTTCACTACTTCCCGCTTCGCACACCCTCCCATGCTCTTCTATTTCCTTGATTGCGGGCCTTCCTACGTTCGTTAAAATCTCCTTCTCTCTCTCTGTCTCTCTCCTTCCCTGGCCACCCACCGTCGACCAAGCAGCTTGCATCACTGGAGCACAAGAGGAGCGGCGTAATGCCATAATGAGGGTCAACAGGTGCTGGCATAAAGGTCAGGCAGGTGCTGTGGATGGAGGTCATTAGGTAGGGACAGGTGAGCCGTACGGGATATTATACCTCTTGAGGAGGACTCTATATGTAATGGTATAATACGTTGGAGGGCGGCGGCGGCGTATATTGTCGGGGACAGTATGACAGTATAGGTGCTCGGGGAGGAGAGGATAATACGCGTGGCCTGTATAGGTGGGCCTCGGGGCGCGCCAGCTTTGGGGAAGGACGGTTGGGAAGCTTGAGTATGCAGTCACCACAGAAAGCGGGAAGAAATAGGTCGCGCTTATTTCTTCTAATAGAAATGTCCTATTTCTAAAGAAATGTCCTATTTCTCCTAATAGAAATGTCCTATTTCTTCTAATAGAAATGTCCTATTTCTCCTAATAGAAATGTCCTATTTCTCCTAATAGAAATGTCCTATTTCTAAAGAAATGTCCTATTTCTCCTAATAGAAATGTCCTATTTCTCCTAATAGAAATGTCCTATTTCTAAAGAAATATCCTATTTCTCCTAACAGAAATGTCCTATTTCTCCTAATAGAAATGTCCTATTTCTCCTAATAGAAATATCCTATTTCTCCTAATAGAAATGTCCTATTTCTCCTAATAGAAATGTCCTATTTCTCCTAATAGAAATATCCTATTTCTCCTAATAGAAATGTCCTATTTTTCCTAATAGAAATGTCCTATTTCTTCTAATAGAAATATCCTATTTCTTCTAATAGAAATGTCCTATTTCTTCTAATAGAAATATCCTATTTCTCCTAATAGAAATGTCCTATTTCTCCTAGTAGAAATGTCCCTCCCAAAGGTAGGGAAGGACATAGGAAAAGATGATAGTGGTAAATAAAGGGGAATCAGAGTGAGGCTGATCATTTTTGGTTAGAATTATTGCGGTTTTAGCATATAATTACTCAATAATTTAAGCGCTGCTTCTATATATATATAATTTTAGGCCCGCTTCTATATATATATTTATTATTTTGTATGTACTGGTGCATGCTTTTGTGGGTATTGGTTATTTTTTAGGTTTTATATTAATTTTGAACTAGCTTTCTATCGCAATTACGACGTTTTATCTTGTATCTGTTAAGTAAATTAGCTGTTATTTGGCTAAATCTGTTTGTACATTTGTACAAATTGATCTGTTAATATAATTTGTAGACTACATTTCATTTTGTAACTTACAAGTGTAAATTAGAACGACTGAAGGAAAGGGTAATTTCCTTGTTAGCCTAGCAGTGCTTCTCATTAGGGTGAACACTGCATAGGGAGCTGGCAGCAGTCTCGCCCTTATAGCCCAGACACCATCTTAAACATGGTAAATTCGAGTCCTGCTTAGAAATTTTCCTTGCTGATTGGGGAAAATACAATGTTTATTGTATATTTCGACGTTTCCGGCCGGTTTGGGTGGTATAATCATACGTGTATTGTCATTACAATATACAACAAATCAACAAAATTGTTCTTAAATCTGATGAAAACACTGATTTTCAGTCTTTGGTATATGGAAAAAAAATATTATGCATTTTAATGATAAAAAAATCCTGGGACATAGAGTAATGACAGAGTCAAAATCAACACTCAATTTAATCCCCTCAATTCAAGACCGTAAATAATGGAAAGTTTTGTTTAGTCATTTTTTTGTCTGTTAACCTATTTATTAATATTTCAATACGTGTTTTATTTTCCGTCTGACAAGGTGTGAAGAAACAAAGAAAACAAACAAAAAAACAGATTACGTGGATAAGATTAATAGTGGTGGTGATGCAACAGATATGACGCAAGGTTTTGATCTGACGCCCTAATTAAAATGATAGGTGATATATTTGTCTAAAAATGATAGGTGATATATTTGTCTAGTCGACCAAATCGTCTCTGTGACGTAGTGTTGCGACGTCAGTATCGTCCCCTGTGACGTAGTGTTGCGACGTCAATATCGTCCCTGTGACGTATTGTAGCGACGTCAATATCGTCCCTGTGACGTATTGTAGCGACGTCAATATCGTCCCTGTCACGTATTGTAGCGACGTCAATATCGTCCCTGTGACGTATTGTAGCGACGTTAATATCGCCCCTGTGACGTTGTGTTGGGACGTCAATGACGTCCCTGTGACGTATTGTAGCGACGTTAATATCGTCCCCTGTGACGTATTGTAGCGACGTCAATTTCGTCCCTGTGACGTATTATAACGACCTCAATATCGTCCCTGTGACGTATTGTAGCGACCTCAATAACGTCCCTGTGACGTATTATAGCGACGTCAATATCGTCCCTGTGCCGTAGTATTGCGACGTCAATATCGTCTCTGTGACGCATTGTAGCGACTTCAATAACGTCCCTGTGACGTATTGTAGCGACGTCAATAACGTCCCTGTGACGTAGTGTAGCGACGTCAATAACGTCCCTGTGACGTTGTGTTGTGACGTCAATAACGTCCCTGTGACGTAGTGTTGCGACGTCAATATCGTCCTTATGACGTATTATAGCGACGTCAATATCGTCCCTGTGACGTAGTGTTGCGACGTCAATATCGTCTCTGTGACGCATTGTAGCGACGTCAATAACGTCCCTGTGACGTATTGTAGCGACGTCAATAACGTCCCTGTGACGTAGTGTAGCGACGTCAATAACGTCCCTGTGACGTTGTGTTGTGACGTCAATAACGTCCCTGTGACGTAGTGTTGCGACGTCAATATCGTCCCTGTGACGTTGTGTTGTGACGTCAATAACGTCCCTGTGACGTAGTGTTGCGACGTCAATATCGTCCCTGTGACGTATTGTAGCGACGTCAATAACGTCCCTGTGACGTAGTGTAGCGACGTCAATAACGTCCCTGTGACGTATTATAGCGACGTCAATATCGTCCCTGTGACGTATTGCGACGTCAATATCGTCCCTGTGACGTAGTGTTGCGACTTGCACCCGCCCAGGCACCCCTCCCCCTTTACCCCGTATCAGCTGTTCGTCTCAAATTACTCGCATCTCTACTTAAGACGAAACTTCCACTTATCCGAATTTTCCATATATCCGAATCCGTTATATCATTTATACATTACAATATCCCCTTTTTTTGGTATGCGGACCAAACCAACGCCTCTAATTTTCTGCATCCGACCCTGGGAGCCTTTAATTTTCGGAGCCCGAATCTGTTGAAATACAACGAATGTTCTTTTTGTAACTCTTTGATCGTATTATGTTCCGTGTACAAATTCTATTTTAATTTTGTTGCATATTTTTGTATGTAAGAGCTTCGGGGATTCTATAGTTATCTGGATAAGAATCAGTGCAATATTATGTGTGTTTATATTGTAGTTTGATTTATATAACACGTTGTATATGTTCAGGAGTTTGTTATTGTTTAATGTGAACATTTTGTGAGGGAAGGAATATGTATTAAACTCTATATAGTTATTCACCACCAGTTCCCGCCTTGAGGAAAGTGTTTGGGACTAGTCTTCATGTTCTGAATGGCAGAGTCCCTTAATCTGTATTTCGTTCTGAATGGTAGAGTCCATTAATCTGTATTTCGTTCTGAATGGTAGAGTCCCTTACTCTGTATTCCGTTCTGTATGGCAGAGTCCATTAATCTGCATTCTGAATGGCAGAGTCCATTAATCTACATTCTGAATGGCAGAGCCCATTAATCTGCATTCCGTTCTGAATGGCAGAGTCCATTAATCTGCATTCTGAATGGCAGAGTCCATTAATCTGCATTCCGTTCTCATGGCGTGTGTTAGACTATGCTTAACATTCTCAGTGGTTGGGTCCCCCTTCATCTGCATGTGTTGTATAATTGGCCTGATGCACGTGGCTGCATAGTTTGCGTTTTGCACGCTGTTACTTCTGCTGTCTTCCACGATGTTGCATAATCTGTGTGCTACACCAAGTCCAGGGAGCCGGTCGGCCGAGCGGACAGCACACTGGACTTGTGATCCTGTGGTCCCGGTGTTCGATCCCGGGCGCCGGCGAGAAACAGTGGACAGAGTTTCTGTCACCCTATGCCCCTGTTACCTAGCAGTAAAATAGGTACCTGGGTGTTAGTCAGCTGTCACGGGCTGCTTCCTGGGGGTGGAGGCCTGGTCGAGGACAGGGCCGCGGGGACACTAAAAGCCCCGAAATCATCTCAAGATAACCGGAAGAGGAAGTCTACCCGGACCGGGCTCCGCCAAGTACCCCATGTGTATTATATATATATATATATATATATATATATATATATATATATATATATATATATATATATATATATATATATATATATATATATATATATATATATATATATATAAAGCAACTTCACAGTATCCCTGTCCCTGAGAGCAACCTCACACCCCCTTCTAAAGCAACTTCTTCCCCCTCAGAAAGGGGTAGAAGTTGCCTACTTCCTCTTACATCTCCCTCCTAGAGCAACTCTACATACCCCCTTCCCCTTAGAGTAACCCAACTCCCCCTCCGAGAACTATTCCACTCTCAGCAAGCAACCCTCCCTCACCCTAAAATAAAAACCTTAAACCCAGTAAGGAATCCCTCACACCTCCGAAGCACTCCTCGTCACCCCCCCCCCAAGCAAACTCCCCTCCTCCAGCAAACTCTCCCCCTCCACCCCCCCAAGCAAACTCTCAACCCCCCCAATCAACCCCAGAGCAACCCCCCCCCCCAACTGAGCAGCTCCGCCCACCCACGCCTTGAGCAGCTCCGCCCACCTACTTGTGGTTGAACCAGCGGGCGGTGGTTAATTGTTCTTCCTATTAAAAGATAAACCATTAAGATAAGAGGAAAGAAAATACCATGGAGTTGAAGATAATATAATTAATGGAGATTCTCTGGGAGATGGTGAATTGGGTGGTGGCAGAATGAGTGCTGGTACCTGGGAGATGGTGAATTGGGTGGTGGCAGAATGAGTGCTGGTACCTGGGAGATGGTGAATTTTGGAGGCTGGGTTCCTTGGTGGTTGCTGGTTCCTTGGAGGTAGGGTTCCTTGGTGTTGCTTGAGGGGGAGGTGAGGGTCAATGGGGGAGTGGGATAAGGTTCAGTAGGGGGTAGATGGGTGAGGTTCATGGGGGTAGATGAGTAAAGGTCATGAAGGAGTAGATGAACGAGATTCACGGGCGGTAGATGAGTGAGATTTATTTGAAATAGGTTCCCTAGGCAAAGAATGAAATATACAAATAAAATTGTTATAATAATGTACAGTTGTAATAGTTTTAAGGCGTTTTCTTAAACAAGTGACATCAGGTCGCAGAGGTCAGGGAGGACCTTACTAAATAGTTCTCATAAGTAGTCTAGCAGCCAGAGGCATCAGAATTACGGGCTCACCATAGCCCGTGCTACATGGACACTTCGTTCTGAGTAGAAAATGGCTTGGTGTTTGTTACCACAACTATTTCCTATCAAAAAAATCCATTAAAACAATGGAGAATTAAAAACTCTTTCAGAGGTGAAAACTGGATGGACTTTGAGGACAAGATTGTACAAATCACTAATAATAACTGCAGAAATTAACTATGAGCTGTTTCTGTGATTATATTCAATATGACATTTATCAATATATATATTTTATATACTGTATATATGTTTTCAATTTCTCCTTATTAGCATAAGAAAGTCTAGTATTTTTTAGATACCTATTAAATTTTATTCTAAAGAATTATCTATTAACTATCTATTTTGAATTTAGAATTATCTAAACTATCTATTTTGTCACCGTCGACAATTCTAAAAATATGGGCAACGTTGGAGAGCTGTCAGCTAGAATATTATTTATTGTTTGATATGAAAACATTATATATAATTAGATTAACTAAATACAAGGAAGTGTATACAATGATATATCAAAGAAACATTGTTGACGATATATGGCATTGCATTTTTGCCAGGAAAATTAATCTCTCTAAACATTAGAGCTCATCCTGGTTCAGTCGGTAGTGCGTGTGCCTGTGGAGTCCAGGGTTGAGAGTTCAATCCCATTGTGTAGCCTCAGTGTTTTCTCCACATTTGTATATGTTAAAACCTATTATCATCAGCGTTACTTTCCCATACAATTGTGTTAAAATTTATCATACTGTACAGCATAATAGGCGCTATAGTATGCGTGTGTATTGTCTAAATTTAAACATATTTAGTATTATTTATGATTTTAATATTTACAGCCTCAAAATTCATTATTTGTGTGATTTAGGAAGATAATAAGATTTTATCACGGTCAATGATAGAAACTTACTCGAGCTTTATAGTGGCTCCTAACAAATGACTTTCCAATATAGAAGCATCAAGAGGAAGTGTTGATGCTATGGGCCAATAGGCCTTCTGCAGTTACTTCCATTCTTATGTTTTTATACCCATTGGTTCGTGTTCTGTCTTGTGTAAATGTTAATCACCTCACTCAAAACTTTTGTACCATATCACCTCACTCAAATGCGAGTATAAGTATGGATGTGTGTTTACAGGTTACAGTTGTGTGTGTTAACTAAAGTCTTTGAAAATGTAATAAGTTATTAAGAAACGCGTTCAGGCGTCTCGTCAGACTAGAAATGAAAATGAATTTTTGAGAATTGATTTTTCAATTACCATCGACAGTAAAAACAAAAAAGAAATATTGAGAAATTTCGCTTTAGAATTATTAATCTTACCTTTTCGGTCATATTTAACAACATGTTTACAAGAGAGACTGCTACCAAAATATATATATATATATATATATATATATATATATATATATATATATATATATATATATATATATATATAAAGCAACAAAACAAGGGCGTAAACCCTTAGGAAAGTTTAAGAGATTACCTGAGACGTTGGTGTTTACCTAACTTCTCGGTGGGACTTTATTCCCTCCCACTGTTTACTCTTCCTGAGTTGTGGAAGTTCCAATAATGTGCTGACCAAATACGGCGAGGGCGGTGATATTCGAGGAATGGCCATTATCATTAACGCTCGGCAATTATTTCAGAATAAAAAGGACGAGAGAAGTATGGTAAATTGTCTGAGCGTTGGGAGTGGGATGAAAGCGACAGACTTCACGTTGGCTGGTAGTTGAACTAGGCTTCGTGGAGGATGGTTGTTTAGCTAGGATGTGTAGGAGGGTAGTCTAGCCAGGCTACGTTTAGGGAGGTAGGCTAGTCAGGCTCCGTGTAGGGAGGTAGCCTAGCCAGGGTCTGTGTAAGAAGGTAGGCTTGCCAGGCTCCGTGTAGGAAGGTAGGCTAGCCAGGCTACGTTTAGGAAGGTAGGCTAGTCAGGCTCCGTGTAGGAAGGTAGGCTAGCCAGGCTACGTTTAGGAAGGTAGGCTAGTCAGGCTCCATGTAGGGAGGTAGCCTAGCCAGGGTCTGTGTAGGAAGATAGGCTAGTCAGGCTTCGTGTGGGGAGGTAGCCTAGCCAGGGTCTGTGTAGGAAGATAGGCTAGTCAGGCTTCGTGTAGGAAGGTATCCTAGTCACACTCATGTCAACCTAGTAGGCTCACCATGCTCCTGTCAGCCGTATAGCCTAGTTATGCTACTGTCAGACTTCTAGTCACGCTTCTGCCAGGCTTGGAAGGCTTCACCCGTCTATGAAAACTTCAGACTCCAACTGTGCTTCTAATGCAGCCGTTTTCCTCAAAGCTCTTGACTCGCTTTTCAGAATCTATTAATCCAAGCTTACAAATATGTCCATTGCTCACTAGAGTATTTGTTTTTATCTTCTCTCGGGAATTAATTAAATATTAGCGCGTCATTCTGTTGGCGAACATGGGCATGAGTTCGTGTACTCGAAGGCGGCTAAAGCTTTATACCCTGAGAGCCGAAATACACGGGGGCTATATATACCGTATTCACGATAGGGGCTCGCTTCATCATGGCGGGGCTCTCTACCATCTAGATGTGGTTATCGATCATTTGTATGGTGCTACATAGCCTTCCCGGTTTGGTGCCTTCTTTTCATCATTTCTTACTCGATAAAATATTAATGTAAAGAAGTAAAATAAATGATTACTCGATCATTTGTAATTTTGCCGTGTAGGACTCGAGTTTGTTTTGTTGTTTTACTTAGCGTGTGAATGAACATGCCGACTTATAGGATAATTTTGTAGTTTAAAGTGCTGTTCTGCAGTTTCTTCTGATGAGCGAGGCTTTTTTTACACTTTGTATTAGAGGATTTGTTTTCATAGGAACACAACAAATATATGACAGTTTCTCAGTTCAAACTTTGAGTAGCCTCACCGAGACTTCCACAATGACAAATTTTAATCCTGAGCACTCCAGGTGCAAACTCTGTGAGCAGGAACTGCGGCATGATCTCCCACACTACATCACCGAATGCCCAGTTATTAGACCTTTCAGACCAGTTGGCACCTGGAGCTTTGCAATTGCTTTATTCACTCTTGAAGATATCCTCACAGTGTACCCAAAATTTGCCAGTGCAACGCTTTAGATTTGTTGTCCCAAGGTTCCGGGTTCGATGGAGGCGGAAACAAAAATGGGCAGAGTTTCTTTCACCCTGATGCTCCTGTTCACCTAGCACTAAATAGGTACCTGGGAGTTAGACAGCTGCTACGGGCTGTTTCTTGGGGGGTGTAAAAAATGCTGCAACCCGTCCTCGACTCTAGTCCATTACATCCAGCGGTCGACCCCACAGACGCATTCATAAATTTAAATATGCTGTTCATTCAAAACGGGAATTTTCTCAAGTATAAATTAATATTATAATATATTAGCATATTGTGCATATATAGGCATAGGTTAGGTTAGGTGTTTAGGTTCTGTTGGCGATTATTTGTATTTGAAGTACGTGGGTGAAGCATTTATAGCGTTGTGATTCGAACAAAATTCGTCAGTGAAGCACTTGTTCCGGATATGTTCGAACGTCAGCAGTTGTGAGTCGTGTGTAAACCGCGTTTCATTCATAAACAGGGGGTTTGGCGGGTGCATGGAATCACTTTTGGATCTTTGTTTGGAGGACGGGCTGGATATAGTCGGTGGGATTCGAGCAGGAGGACGTAACCGAAGCACTCCTCGAGAAACGTGCATGCCTCAACAGTTGTGAGTTGGGTGTAAAGTGGTTTCTCAACTATGAATAAGTTGTTTGGTGGTTGGATTACCGAGCATTTGGCTTTTACCGATGAGGACGAGATACTACAACGAACAGAAAATGGTGTACTAAATAAATCCAAAATTAACCTAACCCATTGACCCACGCATTGAAAACTTGAATGTGAGCGGCTGTGATTTATAGTTGATTATATTTTGTCTGTTGGGGATTTTGACGTCAAAATACAATGTATTATTCGAGAGGACACGCATATCAATTGTGACACTAGCTCTCCACATATGTCAGTTGCTTAATTTAGAAACTGTACTTGTGGTCGATCTCGAACCCATTGTTGATGTGACGACTTATACTATATTTTGTAACTAACTTGCTTAGCTAAATGAATTGTGGGGTTCAGTCCCTGAGCCCATTATGTGCCTCTGTAACCCTTTCCACTACCGCCCACAAGATGGGTATGGGGTGCATAATAAATGAACTAAACTAAACACGCTGCACCATCAGCATCAGGCTAATGAACTGGTTAAACTTTACGCTAACAGTACTCAGCCCGTCCTCGCATACAAAGATCCAAGCGCGTTAATCCAGCCACCAAACCCCCTGTTTATTAATGAAAAGCGCTTTATACACACGACCAACCCGTCCTCGACTCAAGTCCATTACATCCAGCGGTCGACCCCACAGACGCAATCATATATTTTAACATGCTGTTCATTCAAAACGGGAATTTTCTCAAGTATAAATTAATATTATAATATATTAGCATATTGTGTATAAATATGCATAGGTTAGGTTAGGACGGGCTGAATCAGCCCGTCCTCCAAACAAAGATCCAAAAGTGATTCCATGCACCCGCCAAACCCCCTGTTTATGAATGAAAAGCGGTTGACACACGACTCACAACTGCTGACGTTCGAACATATCCGGAACAAGTGTTTCACTGACGAATTTTGTTCGAATCACAACGCTATAAATGCTTCACCCACGTACTACAAATACAAATAATCGCCAACGTAACCTAACCTATGTAAGCACAATATGCTAATATATTATAATATTAATTTATACTTGAGAAAATTCCCGTTTTGAATGAACAGCATGTTAAAATTTATGAATGCGTCTGTGGGGGCGACCGCTGGATGGAATGGACTTGAGTCGAGGACGAGTTGCAAATACTTATTATCGCCAACATAACCTATACACCTAACCTAGCCTAAGCCTAACTATACATATAATTTGTATGTATAAGAATATTAACTTATATATGAGAACAAATAAATTTTTATTACACAGTATGTTAAAATTGATGAATGCGTCTGGGGAGGACGGCGGCTGCTTTAACCAGCCTAGTGTGAGGACGGGTTGTAGTAGTAGCTACAGTACAGTTATTTACCAGGGCATTCATCAAGTATATACGAAACCTGTACATCTTTTCTCAATCATGGTGGCTTTGTTTACATTTATTAACAATTTATGAGCTTGGGAACTTCACAACCCAAGGGTATTTTTGTTAAAACAACCTCGTTGTGCTATGAAGCTACGTAGTGCTGTTTTATTAAACAGGTATACACTGTTTAATAAATGTAAACCAAGCCGCCATGATTGAGAAAAGATGTATAGGTTTCGCAAGTGGTTGTGTAAATGCTTAAAGAATCCTGGCCCAGGACATTAACAAACACAGGAGGATATATTTTCTGATATTTAAAGTCTGCTCTTCAAACACATAACTTTACTCTACAAGATTGCAAGGACCTCATAATAGCAATCATAAATAACCTGCTCGCTACACGGAATTAATGAGGAGTTCCGATTCTCTTTTGTTTGATCATCACACAAATATAACTCATCATGATGACATAGGCATAACAGCTAAATCTGCATGTAACAGATCAGACTGAACTAGGCCTGAACTAATATATATATATATATATATATATATATATATATATATATATATATATATATATATATATATATATATATATATATATATATATGATCCACTATTTTGAAAACACAATGACACGTCGATTGAATATTGCGGTCCTGAACCGGGACCCTCTCATCAGCTCACTGCTGAAGAGGGTCCCAGTTGTCCTATGTAAGACACCCGACTTACTCTCATATCTACTACAGATATTTTCTCTGAAACACTCACACTACCTTCCCCCACCAACCGACCAACCGACCACAGTCAAGCAGTGCACGTCATATTACCAGAAGGTGAGCCTAGCCACCTGTGGCACCCAGGAGAATGGACGATACCATCTACCTGACCAACCATTAAGACCACCGCCACTTTTCTTTGTATATACCAACAATTTATGACAAATTTTTCCCAAACATAGTCGATATCTCTGCCTAGAGTTCTTACCGCCGGCGCCTGGAACCGAACTCCGGTCCAGAGGATTACGTGTCCAGTGTGCCTTCCATTCAGCCCCTTAACGCACACGCTCATACGTCTGCGTGCGCGAGTGTTTGTGAGTGTGTGTGCGTGTGTTTGTGAGTGTGTGTGCGTGTGTTTGCGCGCGTGCGTGCATGCGTGTGTTTCCCCACTCGCCTAAACGTCAGGCAAGCACTGATTTGCCTGACAGTATTAAGCAAAAACAGGGGCTTCTTATGTCTTATTTGCCTGACAGTATTAAGCAAAAACAGGGGCTTCTTATGTCTTATTTGCCTGACCTGTTAAGAAAAAAAACAGGTCTTATTTCACGACCCGCTCCTGAAATGCAAAGAATAATATCTCCAATTATTTCTGCCATTGCTGTGATAGGGATCGCTGGCAAGAAGCGGGAGCACGGGAAGAACGCCCATGATCTTGCAGTTTGGCGGAGGCTGCATCAGCCAGCCAGCCACCGGCCATGGTGGCGGGAGGTGATGCTTGTTGTCAAGGTGACCTCTTATTAGTATGTTGATGAGCTCGCTACCTACCTGGGCTTGCTACCTGGCTCCTGCTACCATGGCTACTGGCATGAGGGACACTGCCACGAGTACTGTCGTGGCTACTGGCATGTGGGACACTGCCACGAGTACTGTCGTGGCTACTGGCATGTGGGACACTGCCACGAGTACTGTCGTGGCTACTGGCATGAGGGACACTGCCACGAGTACTGTCGTGGCTACTGGCATGAGGGACACTGCCACGAGTACTGTCGTGGCTACTGGCATGAGGGACACTGCCACGAGTACTGTCGTGGCTACTGGCATGAGGGACACTGCCACGAGTACTGTCGTGGCTACTGGCATGAGGGACACTG
Organism: Procambarus clarkii; assembly: GCF_020424385.1. Lineage (NCBI taxonomy): Eukaryota > Metazoa > Arthropoda > Malacostraca > Decapoda > Cambaridae > Procambarus > Procambarus clarkii. The sequence continues at coordinate 8,335,561 of NC_059637.1, forward strand.
CCACGAGTACTGTCGTGGCTACTGTCATGAGTACTGTCGTGGCTACTGGCATGAGGAACACTGCCACGAGTACTGTCATGGCTACTGTCATGAGTACTGTCGTGGCTACTGTCATGAGTACTGTCGTGGCTACTGGCATGTGGGACACTGCCACGAGTACTGGCGTGGCTACTGGCATGAGTGACACTGCCACGAGTACTGTCGTGGCTACTGGCATGAGGGACACTGCCACGAGTACTGTCGTGGCTACTGGCATGTGGGACACTGCCAGGAGTACTGTCGTGGCTACTGGCATGTGGGACACTGCCAGGAGTACTGTCGTGCCTACTGGCATGAGGGACAATGCCAGGAGTACTGTCGTGGCTACTGGCATGAGAGACACTGCCAGGAGTACTGTCGTGGCTACTGGCATGAGGGACACTGCCACGAGTACTGTCATGAGAGATATTTCATAATACAACGCATTATGTAAACTGCGATTTCTTAGCCTGTTCTTAAGGTTTCTTATGATAATTACCTACTTGGACAATGGGGTGTGATTTTGTAATCATGTTCAACGTTCCTGTAGATCACTTCCTTGCCCCCGTCTATATTCCTCAGGATACTGGATCAGTGCCATAATTCGTCAAGCATTAACGAAACCTGTACATCTTTCGTCAATCATGGCGACTTTGTTTACATTTATTAAACAGCTTATTAGTTTGGAGCTTCACAACCCGAGGTTATTATTGTTATAAACAACCTCGTAGTGCTTCGGAGCTCATAAACTGTTTAATTGATGTAAACAAGTTTGCCATGATTGAGGAAAGATGTACAGGTTTCGTAAGTAGTTGGGTAAATGCTTGATAAATCCTGGTCCGGAGGATTTTGAAATTATCTAGGTTAGTGGGTGAGCGGGAGCTACAGGGTATGGTTTAGTATGGGAGACGTATCAGTGACCATAGCCCGCGTATGGATGACCATAGCCCGCGTATGGATGACCATAGCCCGCGTATGGATGACCATAGCCCGCGTATGGATGACCATAGCCCGCGTATGGATGACCATAGCCCGCGTATGGATGACCATTGCCCGCGTATGGATGACCATAGCCCGCGTATGGATGACCATAGCCCGCGTATGGATGACCATAGCCCGCGTATGGATGACCATAGCCCGGGTATGGATGACCATAGCCCGCGTATGGATGACCATAGCCCGCGTATGGATGACCATAGCCCGCGTATGGATGACCATAGCCCGCGTATGGATGACCATAGCCCGCGTATGGATGACCATAGCCCGCGTATGGATGACTATAGCCCGCGTATGGATGACCATAGCCCGCGTATGGATGACCACAGCCCGGGTATGGATGACCATAGCCAGCGTATGGATGACCATAGCCCGCGTATGGATGACCATTGCCCGCGTATGGATGGACATAGCCCGCGTATGGATGACCATAGCCCGCGTATGGATGACCATAGCCCGCGTAATGGAACACAGTGACTAACTGACAGTCTTCGAGGACTGTGAAGACACGGTCGAGAGTCTATTAAGACGATTCAACAATCCTGGTATAAAAAAAACTCGACCAATAAAACAACTTATTTGTTCCCCGATAATGGTAAGTGTGCGTGGTCAGTCGGGCCTGGTGGTCGGGTCGTTTTTGTGTGGTATTGGAGATTAATTTCTCTGCAAGATGTGTTTGGAGACAAGCTGCTTAATTGCGAATCTGGAAATTGCTGGCGATGTTGCAATTCTGCCGTTCACTTGGGACTGGCTTGGCAATAAAGGAATGTCCAAAGTTGAACAAATGAAGCATTGACAAATATTGATTATAATTTCGTTAATGATTCGTGTATAATGTGGTTGGAGAAGTAATAGATAAATAATAGGAGAAGGAAGAGCGAATTTGTAGACAATGGAAGAACAGGAGGAGTTAAAGGGAAGGTAATGGGAGGAGAAAGGGGAGAGGAGGAAGAATAAGAGGGGAAGAGAATGAAAGGGAAGAGTGTTAGGGTAATGGAAGGGGGAAGAGGAAGGGGTGGTGATCGTGTTATTATTGTCTACCACAGACGTGGCCAGACATTTATAATGCTAACCACATTTATATACATTGTCTTCTGTCCTCCATGGACAGGGTGAGAGATCTGTTAAAAGTTCTGATCTGTTCAGTGATATACTGAACAATCAGAAACACAAGGTGATTCCAGTGCTTTTAAGATGCTAATCAAGAGAAGATTGAGGAATGAGGGAGGGGTAGGAGATGGAAAGGCAAGGAATAGAAGGATGAGGGGGGGTAAAGGATGTGTAGAAAGTGCAGAATGCGGGCAGGTGGAAGAGGAGATAAAGAGAGGAGAGGGGAAAGAAGTAGTAAGTGGAAGGGGCAAAAGATGAACAGGGAAGAGTAGTCATTTATCATAAGATTATATGGTTCATTGAAAGTTACCGAGAGTCAATGTCTGGAGAGCCAAGGGACGCGAGTTCGAATCTATTGTATGACCTCATGATTTATCATAGATAAAAGTTCTTGTCATTACTGGCAAACATAAGAAATATTGCCGGTATACAAGTGGAAGTATTCCAGAGAAGGTTTAGACACGTTAGACACTCGCAGGGTGTCAGGCGAGCATGTTACCACTGCGCTACAGAGCCTCTATGGTCTTTACACCAGTTGTGCATCGTTCCTGCCTCTTTTGGAAGGTTATTTACTCAGATCAGTAACAGCAGCGATCCTTCCACCGCAGCCTACGGAACCCTGCTGGCATCCTCTCTTCCCCTGGACGCTCTACACACGCACACACACACACACACACACACACACACACACACACACACACACACACACACACACACACACACACACACACACACACACACACACACGCACGCGCGCGCGCACACACACACACACTAGGAAGTGATGTGGTGGAGGCTGACTCCATACACAGTTTCAAGTGTAGATATGATAGAGCCCAGTAGGCTCAGGAATCTGTACACCAGTTGATTGACGGTTGAGAGGCGGGACCAAAGAGCCAGAGCTCAACCCCCGCAAGCACAATTAGGTGAGTACACACACACACACACTAGAAATATAAGAAAATTCACTATTGTAAACAGAGTGGTAGACGGTTGGAACAAGTTAAGTGAGAAGGTGGTGGAGGCCAAGACCGTCAGTAATTTCAAAGCATTATATGACAGAGTGCTGGGAAGACGGGACACCACGAGCGTAGCTCTCATCCTGTAACTACACTTAGGTAATTACACTTAGGTAATTACACACTCTCAGTCTGCTACTCCGTCAAAAATCCAACCTACTAACTTAAGCAACACACCTAACCTATCGAGTCCGATGCATAGAAAACGTAAATATTGGTGAGCGGATCGAACGAGGATAAGAATAACAGGCTTCCTGTCTCTGACAAAAGGAATTACGTCATTTTCCAGCTGCCTCTCCGCTTCCTTCCTGATTCTGACGTAGTCATTTTTGGCCCTCTTTAGTGCCTCAGTTTGCCTTATTGTGCAGTTTTATTTACATATTGGATCCTTTGCATTTTCGTTCTTGATCTCCATGCATTGTTTGTTGAAACAATAGGTTAACATTGCTCTGTATTTCTCTGTAATAGCTTTGTATTTCATCATTTATTTTGTAATCTTTCCCTGATGCTCTCCTTTCTGTAGTTTCACTTCCAGTAGTTTTATCTCCGTCGGAACTTATAATGTATCTCAAGTATAAGGGATCAGCTCATTGAGATCCAAGCAATTTTGCAAGGTTTGCCTGCCAACGTCTTGGCCTGAAACGGGTGGGTGGTTTTGGAGCTGACCGGTGGTGACCCTTTTGGACCGACGACCTCGAGAGGCATGACAAGTGAAGAAGCTCTACATGATTGTTTCTGCATCATGGCACTGTTGAGTTGCATTGATCTACACGGCACTCATAAATTTGTCAACATTGGTCTGCATTTCGACATTATTCCTCACGCATTTGCTAAGGGTGGGGTTCCAGCCTCTTGGCTCCTTGTCCCCCATTCTACCTACTCTTCTTCCGTCCCCATGCCCATTTAAGTACCTATTCTCCTGTCCCATTTAACCTTCCTTCTACGAGTCTGTAAATCGCCTTCTGTTCCATCCCACAACCCCTCCTATCCACACTTCCGTATGTGGTCACTGATCTGGTCGTCACACTCTTCAGTCCCCTTCTATCCGGTCACTCATTATACCTATCAGTCACCATCTCACAGTCTGTCTCCAGCTCCTGGACCTCTTTACCTTGCGTTGATTTCGGGGATCAACGTCCCTGCGCCCCGGTCTCTGACTAAGCATGGTTGATGGTCTGATCATTTAGGCTGTTGGATGCGGCTGCTCGCAGCCTGATGTATGAATTACAGCCTGGTTGATCAGGTGTCATTTGGAGGTGTTCAAGTTCTCTCTCTTGAGCACTGTGAGGCGTCGACCAGTTATGCCCCGGACAAGGCTGCTCTGATAGAAGCAGCAGCCATTCCCGGAGCCCGCCTCTTGAGGGATAACGAGAGCAGCCCCAGGGCCAGCCTCTAAGGAAGAGCAGCGTACTTCTACAGGAAGTAAATATCAGGTGGTGCCCCCAGAGGGTAGAGACGGGGCAGAGCCTGGCGAGGGGTCGCTGCTGCACACTTACCGCCTGTGTAGGCCGAGTGTGCTCGAGCGGCCATATTTGGTCTAATCACCGCCAGTGTTTGCCGTCCTTCGGCCCGGCCACCACTCCACGGCTTCGATTACGTCAGGAATGTATGCACACGAAGGCTCCCGCGCGCCCCCGTGTGGCAGACCGCTGATCGCCTGTATCCTCACCACACGCCCTCAAGAGCCTTGGCGACACGCACCATCTTACTCTGTTATCCCAGCTGTCGACCATCACTCGTTTCTATCTTGTAGTACCAGAAACAATGGCAGCTCATGCAGAGGAATGGCAATATTTGCCATATTTCTGGAACTGAAGGGGCTGTGGCGAGAACGAGGTGGGTGGGGCTATCAACGGGTCTTCCCCCCTTCGATAGCCACACCCACTCCTAGGGGGGGAGGGGGACGAGGCCGGGGGAAGTGAAGCAGTACTGACTGGCATAAATTACCCTTAAACTCTGTAGAAAATCCCCGTTTATCACTTGGCACTCGCGTGTCAGGGGCAATACGAACCATCGATAATTATTAACGTGAAAGCTTGATGTAATCTAAACGAATAGCTCTGTTAACCTTCCGTATATATACACAGTATTACCGACTGCACGCATACACCGCCCCCTAAACTTGACCCAAAATCACATTGTTAGTAGCGATGGTGAGGCGTGATAAGGTTATGTTATTCGCCCTCACGTACATACCGGATTAGCATTCGGGTGAAGGAGATGTGAAGTGGCGGGCGAGGCGCATCTGTCTGTACACGGGGCTGAGAGTGCCGTGTTGACTAGGAGGTTAGTGGAGCGAGACATGGCTCCGGGGACGGCTCTCCACCCCCTCCCCCTCAACACCACTTAGAGACTGCTCGCTGAGAAAAATATACATGACAGGACGCGTAGAGAGAGGAAAATGTATGCGGCATTAATGGACTGAGTGTCTCAACTATCGACAATCAGCCTGGCGATAATCTAGGCAGCACCAGCGTCTCTGGTGGAGGCCATCTTGGCCTCCATTGTGTATTGATTCTCAATTGTTTTTGCTAAATACTACCGTAAGGAGAAACGCAATTGGTAGTTTGAATTATCTTCAAGCAAATAGTTCATGTGATTTTTATTTTTTTTTGTATCTAATTTTCCGAAATATTTAAACGTATATAATGACTGTTTATCAAACCAATATTATTGAATTCTATTTTTCATTTTCATCTTTGAATGCGGAGGTGACGCCTACGTTTGCCTTCATGGTGTGTGGGGGGGGGGGGATAATGTTCACTTCCTGTTCTCGCTTACTACGTAAACATCTGATTACATTTACTATCAACCACACGTTCTTTATATGTTATATGTTATATATATGTTGTCCCAGGAAGGGGTAAGGTGAAAATAAAAAGGAAACGAGTCCATTCGTGGAACTTGTCGTGTCGAGACACTTCACAGAATCACGGTGTTTATTTCCCCTCAACATTCACCAACATTCACCAACACGTGTTACTCATTATTCATGCATAACCATACATATATACAATAACATAGTCTTAAAAGCGATAACCTCTTAGGCGCTGAGGTTGTGATTATGAGGTTAGTGATCAATAATGCAAATAAAGTAATGAGAGAAGAGTATGTGAGGTTGAAGTCAACAATAAAGCCAGGACAAGGGGCTTCCCAGAGCCAGGATTAATCACGCATCTATCCTCAATCATGGCGGCTTTCTTTACATGTATTAAACAATTGATGAGCTAGCAAACCACATCTCAGTGGTCATTATTGTTATAATCAACCTCGTAGGGCTCCAGAGGTCATAAACTGTTAAACAAAAAATTTAAACAAAGCCGCCATGAATGAGGACAGATGTATAGGCTTCGTAAGTGACTACATGAAAGCAGAAGGAACCCCTGGCTGAGGGGCCTTGAGGACGAAGCAGTGTAAGAGGGTTGTTGTTATAGATTCAGCTACTCGAAACAAGTTCCAAGTAGCACGGGCTACTTGGAACTTGTATCTCTACAACTTGGCATGTAGTTCTCTCTTGGAACTATATGCTATCTCTGCTGTTTTTAGTATGTCAGGGATAACGGCAGTATCTAGGCTATGTCTCCACAGAATGTGGAGGGCCTGTGATAGTGGTTTTTTACAGTTCTTGATGAATATGGAGTTCCAAGTCTCCGGGCCTGGTGCAGAGTGCATAGGCATACTGTTTATGGCTTCTTCAAAATCCAGTGGAGATAAGGTGACGTCTGATATATGATTTGATGTTGGTATCATATCCATGAAAAATTCATTTGGGTTATCAATCTTTAGTGTGTTTAGTGGCTCGCTGAAAACAGATTCGTACTGCTTCCTCAGTAACTCGCTCATTTCTTTGTTGTCATCGGTGAAAGTTCCATCTCCCTTTCGCAGGGGCCTGATACTAGATGTGGGTTTTTATCTTGATTTTGCATAGGAGAGAAAATATTTCGGATTTCTCTCTATTTCACTGATGGCCTTTTGCTCTCTTTGCCTCTCTTGGGTTTTGTATGATTCTTGTAGCTTGAGTTCAATTGTTTCTATTTCTCTACCTAACCTTCTTCGCCGTTCTTGAGATAGGGTGCGACTCTCAAGTTGTTCCGCGTTTCGTTTTCTTCGCCTATATGCAGGTTCCAATCTGCATCTCTTCCTCTTTTTTCTTAGAGGTATGCGGTTTGAACATATTTATAGTGCTACTAAGCTTATTTTTTCCAGGCACTGGTTCAGGTTTGCATTTTCTAGCTGTTCTTCCCAGTTTAATTCTGTGAAGTTCTGGTTTATTTGCTCCCAGTTTATCTGTTTATTATTGAAGTTGAATTTGCTGAAATCTCCTCCACCGGGAATCTGGACTGGTTTTGAAGGTCTACTCCCCATGGTTGTCATAACTTCAATTAAGTTGTGATCTGAGTAACAGGTATTTGTAATCATTATGTTCCTGATCAATTCATCATTATTAGTGAAAATGAGGTCCAGCGTGTTCTCCTTCCTAGTTGGTTCTACTATTTGCTGGTTTAAGGCAAACCTATCGCACATCCGTAGCAGGTCATTTGCATGTGCCTGCTCATTTAGGCTACTTCCTGGTATTCTCTCTGATATTACTGTATTAGCCAGGTGTTTCCATTTCAGGTGCCGTAGGTTGAAGTCCCCAAGCAGGATGATGTTCGGGGCTAGATTTGTGAGGTTTTCCAAGCAGTGTTCTATTTTCATTAGTTGGTCTTTAAACTGCTGAGGGTTTGCCTCCGGTGACTTATATACAAGGACAATAACTACATTTAGATCTCTATTTTGATTATCAGCACTTCCACCATATCATTTGAGGTGTTTAGCAGCTCAGTACAGATGAGTGTGTCTTTGACGTAGAGGCAGACCCCACCCTGAAGCCGGTGTTTCCTGTCACATCTGAAAAGATTGTATTCTGAGATCCATATTTTACCATCATGGTAGTCCTTTGTGTGAGTTTCCGTTAGGGCTGCAAGCACTGCATTTGCCTCTTGAAGGAGACCATCTATAAAATGAACTTTGTTGGATTTGCGTGTTTTTATACCCTGAATGTTGGCAAATGTAAATGATGTTATCGTGTTAGTGGAAGTGCTGGATGCCTTACTTGGTGTTAATATCCGAGGCTCTGGTAATGTTAATATCTGGCTCTGGTTAATATCTGAGCCAACTGCGATTCCTTCCGTCCTTAGGGTTGAGTAGTACAGTGGCCTTCGTTCTCAACTTACAATCAGGGATCCCGTGTTCGATTCCCGAACAGGGACAGAAATAGTTGGGCACACTTCCATTCACCTAATGCCTCTGCTCAATTAGCAGTAAATAGGTATCCGGGAGTTAGACAACTGTTGTGGGGGTTGTAACGTGGTAAGGATAAATTGTTTGACCCTTACGGGCACCTCCATACGGCAGCTGCTATTGGTCCATACAAGGCAGCTGCTATTGGTCCATACGAGGCAGCTTCTATTGGTCCATACGAGGCAGCTTCTATTGGTCCATACGAGGCAGCTCCTATTGGTCCATACATAAGAACATAAGAAGAACATAAGAACAAAGGTAACTGCAGAAGGCCTATTGGCCCATACGAGGCAGCTCCTATTCTATAACCACCCAATCCCACTCATATACTTGTCCAACCCGTGCTTGAAACAATCGAGGGACCCCACCTCCACAATGTTACGCGGCAATTGGTTCCACAAATCAACAACCCTGTTACTGAACCAGTATTTACCCAAGTCTTTCCTAAATCTAAACTTATCCAATTTATATCCATTGTTTCGTGTTCTGTCCTGTGTTGATACTTTTAATACCCTATTAATATCCCCCCGGTTATGTCCATTCATCCACTTGTAAACCTCTATCATGTCACCCCTAACTCTTCGCCTTTCCAGTGAATGCAACTTAAGCTTTGTTAAACTTTCTTCATATGAAAGATTTCTAATTTGGGGAATTAACTTAGTCATCCTACGCTGGACACGTTCAAGTGAATTTATATCCATTCTATAATATGGCGACCAAAACTGAACTGCATAATCTAAATGGGGCCTAACTAGAGCAAGATATAGCTTGAGAACCACACCAGGTGTCTTGTTACTAACGCTGCGATTAATAAATCCAAGTGTCCGATTTGCTGCCGATGATCTAGATATGGACTATATGGTCCATACGAGGCAGCTTCTATTGGTCCATACGAGGCAGCTCCTATTGGTCCATACGAGGCAGCTCCTATTGGTCCATACGAGGCAGCTCATATTGGTCCATACGAGGCAGCTCCTATTGGTCGATACGAGGCAGCTCCTATTGGTCCATACGAGGCAGCTCCTATTGGTCCATACGAGGCAGCTTCTATTGGTCCATACGAGGCAGCTGCTATTGGCCCATTCGAGGCAGCTCCTATTGGTCCATACTAGGGAGCTCCTATTGGCCCATACTAGAGAGCTCCTATTGGTCCATACGAGGCAGCTTCTATTGGTCCATACGAGGCAGCTTCTATTGGTCCATACGAGGCAGCTCCTATTGGTCCATACGAAGCAGCTACTATTGGCCCATACGAGGCAGCTCCTATTGGTCCATACGAGGCAGCTCCTATTAGTCCATACGAGGCAGCTCCTATTGGTCCATACGAGGCAGCTCCTATTGGCCCATACGAGGCAGCTCCTACTGGTCCATACGAGGCAGCTCCTATTAGTCCATACGAGGCAGCTCCTATTGGTCCATACGAGGCAACTCCTATTGGCCCATACGAGGCAGCTCCTATTGGTCCATACGAGGCAGCTCCTATTAGTTCATACGAGGCAGCTCATATTGGCCCATACGAGGCAGCTCCTATTGGTCCATACGAGGCAGCTCATATTGGCCAATACGAGGCAGCTCCTATTGGTCCATACGAGGCAGCTCCTATTGGTCCATACGAGGCAGCTCATATTGGTCCATACGAGGCAGCTCCTATTGGTCCATACGAGGCAGCTCCTATTGGTCCATACGAGGCAGCTCCTATTGGTCCATACGAGGCAGCTCATATTGGTCCATACGAGGCAGCTCCTATTGGTCCATACGAGGCAGCTCCTATTGGTCCATACGAGGCAGCTCCTATTAGTCCATACGAGGCAGCTCATATTGGCCCATTCGAGGCAGCCAATATTTATATAAACGCAAAACATTTATATATATATATATATATATATATATATATATATATATATATATATATATATATATATATATATATATATATATATATATATATATATATATATGTATGTCTACTAGACGGGGTACCCTGCGCTGCCCGGGTCTCTGTCCATTGTGTCACCCTGCCACTGTACAGCTGAACAATAACGTGTCAACATCATACGTGAACAACTGTTCATGTTGAACAATAATATAAGAGACGATGTCCTGAACAAAGAGATTAAAGAACTCTATGAGTTTCTCATATCAAGACCGTTGTCAGGCTTTACCACTCCGTAACAAATGTAACTGTTTTACCTATCTAGGAGCGTGGGAAGCAACCCATCAAAGGCCGATGCGTCGGAAGCGTCAATATTACGGCGGTTTAATTAGTCCTCATACGTCGCATCTTTAACGAATTTGTCGGTTCCGTAAATAATGCGACGCATTAGGTGAGAAGACCGGTCGCTCAGATATACTGGATTCCAGTTTTCTCTGAGCTATTAACCACATTCTTGTATCGTTCACTGATTAATGCTTCGTTGTCCTCCCCTCCTCTCCCCCCCCCCCCCCCCCCCCCCCTCCTCTCTCCCTCCCCTCTACATCCTCTTCCCCTTCTTCCCCTACCCCCTCCCCAGGCTCTCCCCCGTCCCCTACCCCCCCTTCCCCCTCTCTCTCATAAACAATTTAAATGTGGCCAGCTAGGTTCCTCTAAGCCAGTTATCTTTAATGAGGTATTTATCAACTAGTGATCTTCTGTATTTAATGCAGGCGATTTAGGAGACCAATTTGGATGGGTTGATCCTTTCATTAATCATGATATTTTTGTATTTCAGTATCAAAACGTCTGGAGAATTTTCACGGGGATTCGCGAAGTTTGTGTAATGTGATTTTTTGTTTCAGTGACGCTTATTCATTTTTAGTGAAACCGCTTATATTCATTGAAGCCTTGTTTTTTTTTGGGGGGGGGGGGAAGAAATCCACAAGGGCCGTGACGAGGATTCGAACCTGCGTCCGAGAGCATCCCAGACGCTGCCTTGTTTTTTGTTGTTCAGCGATATCATATTTCTGTTTATGAAGCCTCTTATTTTTCGAGTGAAGGTTCTTACATTTGTTGTGGTCTCGTATGTTTCAGTGAAGCCTCCTTATTGTGACATCTCATTTTTTTGGTGAAACCTCTTATTAAAATTGTAATGATTGTTTTTTACTTTGAAATCCCATCTTTTACGTGTCCGATGTAAATGGCTTTTGTGATGGTTTAGGTCATTGTTGGTGCAGAGTGTACCGTAATTGTCAAGGCCGGCCAGGGTGTACCATGAGTGTCAAGGCCGGCCAGGGTGTGCCATGATTGTCAAGGCCGGCCAGGGTGTATCATGATTGTCAAGGCCGGCCAGGGTGTGCCATGATTGTCAAGGCCGGCCAAGGTGTACCATGATTGTCAAGGCAGTCTAAAGTGTACTAGATTTAGTTCCATTTGCCAGTCCTCATTGCTTAACCCTCACAGCTCTGGCACCAGTCGTGTTGCCAACCTCTCTACTTGTTCAATTTTGTGCTTCAGATAAAGCCGGATTCCATGCCGGTGCTGCATATTACAGTATTGGTCTAACAAATGTTGTGTAGATTGCCATGCAGTCCTCACTTAAGTTTCTAATCGATGTTTTTATAGTCGTCAGCGTCGCATATGCCGCTGATGTTACCCTGTTTGTGTGTGTCACTGGTGTTAGGGGATATGTTGTACTCCTGGCTATATTTGTACACATTTGTAGTGATGTTACACTCGCGGCGTGTGTGTGTGTGTGTGTGTGTGTGTGTGTGTGTGTGTGTGTGTGTGTGTGTGTGTGTGTGTGTATAAGCTTTCTAGAAGTGCTGAAGTTAACATTGTTGGTGAGATATGAACCAACATAGAATAAAGTGAAGTAAAACTGGGTCTCAAACGTAGTCTAAGAACTGCCCTCTGGAAATAGTTACATATGCCCTAAACATACACATATATCAAGGCAGCATTTCAGTCAGTACCTAGAATTTGCATGAGTGTTTCTGATCTCCAACAGGTTTTGGACGTGGCAAGAAGTCGCGGAGTGGTGTGTGATGCCCTGTGTACCTGTGTACCTGTGTACCTGTGTACATGTGTACATGTGTACCTGTAACACTAGCAACTCTTCCTCTTTCTTGCTGACAGTCAAGCCTTCCAGCCTTGTGCGGTGGGCATCAGCGGCTGGGTGCAGTGTGGTGGCGGTGGTAGCGGCGGACTTTGTGGTGGCAGCAGGTGTGGTTGTGGGAGTGGCGACGGGTAGGGTGGTGGTGGTGGTGGTGGTGGTGGTAGCGGCGGCGATTGTGGTAGTGAGTCGGGCTGGGGGATAACCAGAAGACGAGTGGCGGCCCTTTACAAACTACTCAACAGGCTCAAACTCGACCATGAATCCCAAGTGGTCGCCCCAAGACAGTTTTTAGAAGTCTCTATTGATTCTCCGGGCTCATACCCCCCCTTCCCCTTAATACCCCCTTACCCTCCCTCTTCCTCTCTTCCCCTTTACTACATTCCCTCCCTCTCCCCTGGCCCTACCCCCTGGCCCTTCAACCCTCTCCTTCCTAGACATGTTTAAAAAAGCAGGATTAGTTTTACGCAGTAAATAAACTTTTGTTGGGAAGCGTTTCCCAGGAAACTGGTTAGAACGATAGATTTTATATTCGGTCCTTTGGATTTCTCGCCAGGATTATATCTGGAAAATCTATTAAAGTATTTTATGTATTAAATTCAGAACATTACTGAGCTGTTTTAAATGACTGTTGAGTAATGTAGGTTGCAGAAAAGGTATTGAATAGATATTTTTTATGTTATTTTATATATATTATTTTTTGGGGTGGGGGGGGGGGCCAGTGGACAGTGTTTTTCACATGAAAGGATTTCTTTCAAATTTGGTAAGAGGAGTGGAAAGGCTATGTATAGGTAGGTGTGTGTGGGTTGTTGAGGGCGGGGACTGTGGTATATGAAGGGAGGCTGGAGCGACCCATGTGGGTCTCGTAGGGACCTACACTATCACCTACCATCTTCCTCCACACACAACCACCACCACCACCACCCCAAAAATCCAAAATGACACGACGATAAAGAATTCTTTTGTTGGGCTTTCGGGGCAGTCGGCAAAAGGGTTGAAAGGGCATGGGCTTGAATAAAAATGGATGAAAAGATAGTAGGAAGGAAGATTACAGGATTTCTTGTACTGCCCGAGGGTGTACTTTATCACAGAATACACGGAGGCTTCGGGGCCCCAGTTCACAGCGGCCCTTTTAACACTGGTCTTTCAGGATATTTCAAGTTCAGTGCATTATCTGCGGCGGTGATCTTCTCTGGTTTGTACTTGGTGATAGTCGAGGCCGGAGGGTTCCTGGCGGGCTGGGCCCAGGGGGGCACAGGGAGGGGCCAGGGCTGCAGAGAGAGGGGCATATGTCCAGTGACTCGCTAGTGCCATAATCATCAAATTGCTGAAGGAGAGATATCGCTGCGGTAACAAGTCTCGCTAATATCAGTGGTAAGTTTAGCTGAGCGATAAGAAGGTGAGCGAGCGAAAGTCTTTGGTGCTGACGAGAAGGAGGAGGAGGAGGAGGAGGAGGAAGGGCAATGTTGCTAACCCTTCCTCCTGCGCTCTTGCCGCCGGGGGTGTCTCTGGAACGACTCCACGTCCTTCTTAATGGCGCAAAATGATGTCAATTCTCTCTGTCTTTGGCCACGATCTCTCACACTCGTCTCAAGGCCTGTGTTTATGATTTCCAAGAATACGGAGGGATGCAGAGGGAGATAAAGACAGGTGTAGCCTCGTTGATTAGCAACGGTTGTGTGTGTGTGTGAGCCGCGCGATTTGCAATGGAATTAACATGCAAAAGGTTATTTAAAAGATTACGCGCGTCGGTAAGTATTCGTGACTTTTCCAACAATTCCAGTCATCAGATAGAGCGTACTTGCATCAATTGCTTTACCTAGTTCACTAACTATCCTCAATAAGGGGTTTGGAGCTAAGAATTTTTACTAGACAACGATGTATTATGATAATTAATAATGTGTTTCACCATGAAGAGAATTAGCAGCGTCCGTCCATGCCGTTGCCGCGGGCGGCGCGATGCGCTCTTGTTTACTAGTGAGATAGCCGGCTCCGCCGCCCTCGTTTTTTTGGCCGGGTGATTTATTCCCTAATTGCTAGCTGGTAGATTGAAAAAGAGTTATATTTTCTGGCGTAATTTATCGATTCGCACAGCCAGGGACTCGTAAAGTGGTTAAGTTAAACGACCTCGGCATGCAAAAGGATTATTAGGCTAGAACATATAGAAATGCTGGCAGAACGTTCCGAAAGGCGAACTAAGGGTAAGTTGAAGTTATCAAATATAGTCGTCACGGGTGTTGAGCAGGTGTGGAGCGCTGGTGTGTAGCTGGTGTAACTTGGGAGGGTACACACACCATAAGCTACTCTCTCTCCTCTTGCCATGCATTATATTATCTCAAAAAAACTTGAATTTGCTGCAACTTGACCCTTGTTTTTGCCCCCCCAGGCCCCCCCTTGCCCCCTCATGCCCCCTCATTCCCCTTCTGTTGTTGGGGACAGGAAGCCTATTAGGCTTATCGAGGTCTCCCTACCACTGACCTTTATCAGGATGCATCTCACAATAGTTGTCTAACTCCTATGTACCTATTTACTGCAAGGTGAATAGGGGAGTCAAGTGTAAGAAAAGTTGAAAAAATATCTCTGCTGCCGCAGGAATCGAACCCTGGACTTTGTGAAGGGACTGTGCTAATCACTAAGCTTTAGGGTCCAGCTTGGTATGTGGGGTAGTCCAGTGAAGTCTATTGCAGTGGTTGAGTGGTACTGTTACACAACCCTGCAGGCGTCAGTAGAGAATACTGATTGGCAATCCCGTTCACATTGTTGGGAATACGGCCTTTTGGCTCACTCAGTACTCCACACACTCAGGGAATACTGCCCCCTGTGGTTCACTCAGTACTCCACACACTCAGGGAATACTGCCCCCTGTGGTTCACTCAGTACTCCACACACTCAGGGAATACTGCCCCCTGTGGTTCACTCAGTACTCCACACACTCAGGGAATACTGCCCCCTGTTGTTCACTCAGTACTCCACACAGACACTCGGGGAATACTGCCCCCTGTTGTTCACTCAGTACTCCACACACACACTCGGGGAATACTGCCCCCTGTTGTTCACTCAGTACTCCACACACACACTCGGGGAATACTGCCCCTGTGGTTCACTCAGTACTCCACACACTCGGGGAATACTGCCCCTGTGGTTCACTCAGTACTCCACACACACACTCAGGGAATACTGCCCCCTGTTGTTCACTCAGTACTCCACACACACACTCGGGGAATATTGCCCCTGTGGTTCACTCAGTACTCCACACACTCGGGGAATACTGCCCCTGTGGTTCACTCAGTACTCCACACACACACTCGGGGAATACTGCCCCTGTGGTTCACTCAGTACTCCACACACTCAGGGAATACTGCCCCTGTGGTTCACTCAGTACTCCACACACACACTCAGGGAATACTGCCCCCTGTGGTTCACTCAGTACTCCACACACTCGGGGAATACTGCCCCTGTGGTTCACTCAGTACTCCACACACTCGGGGAATACTGCCCCTGTGGTTCACTCAGTACTCCACACACACACTCAGGGAATACTGCCCCCTGTGGTTCACTCAGTACTCCACACACACACTCGGGGAATACTGCCCCCTGTGGTTCACTCAGTACTCCACACACACACTCGGGGAATACTGCCCCTGTGGTTCACTCAGTACTCCACACACACACTCGGGGAATACTGCCCCCCTGTGGTTCACTCAGTACTCCACACACACACTCGGGGAATACTGCCCCTGTGGTTCACTCAGTACTCCACACACTCAGGGAATACTGCCCCTGTGGTTCACTCAGTACTCCACACACTCAGGGAATACTGCCCCTGTGGTTCACTCAGTACTCCACACACTCAGGGAATACTGCCCCTGTGGTTCACTCAGTACTCCACACACTCAGGGAATACTGCCCCTGTGGTTCACTCAGTACTCCACACACTCAGGGAATACTGTCCCCTGTGGTTCACTCAGTACTCCACACACACACTCGGGGAATACTGCCCCCCTGTGGTTCACTCAGTACTCCACACACTCAGGGAATACTGCCCCCTGTGGTTCACTCAGTACTCCACACACTCGGGGAATACTGCCCCTGTGGTTTACTCAGTACTCCACACACACACTCAGGGAATACTGCCCCTGTGGTTCACTCAGTACTCCACACACACACTCAGGGAATACTGCCCCTGTGGTTCACTCAGTACTCCACACACACACTCAGGGAATACTGCCTCTGTGGTTCACTCAGTACTCCACACACTCAGGAAATACTGCTCCTGTGGTTCACTCAGTACTCCACACACACACTCGGGGAATACTGCCCCTGTGGTTCACTCAGTACTCCACACACTCAGGGAATACTGCCCCCTGTGGTTCACTCAGTACTCCACACACTCAGGGAATACTGCTCCTGTGGTTCACTCAGTACTCCACACACTCGGGGAATACTGCCCCTGTGGTTCACTCAGTACTCCACACACTCGGGGAATACTGCCCCTGTGGTTCACTCAGTACTCCACACACACACTCAGGGAATACTGCCCCTGTGGTTCACTCAGTACTCCACACATACACTCTGGGAATACTGCCCCTGTGGTTCACTCAGTACTCCACACACTCAGGGAATACTGTCCCCTGTGGTTCACTCAGTACTCCACACACTCAGGGAATACTGCCCCTGTGGTTCACTCAGTACTCCACACACTCAGGGAATACTGCCCCTGTGGTTCACTCAGTACTCCATACACTCAGGGAATACTGCCCCCTGTGGTTCACTCAGTACTCCACACACTCAGGGAATACTGCCCCTGTGGTTCACTCAGTACTCCACACACACACTCGGGGAATACTGCCCCTGTGGTTCAGTCAGTACTCCACACACTCGGGGAATACTGCCCCTGTGGTTCACTCAGTACTCCACACACACACTCAGGGAATACTGCCCCTGTGGTTCACTCAGTACTCCACACATACACTCTGGGAATACTGCCCCTGTGGTTCACTCAGTACTCCACACACTCAGGGAATACTGTCCCCTGTGGTTCACTCAGTACTCCACACACTCAGGGAATACTGCCCCTGTGGTTCACTCAGTACTCCACACACTCTGGGAATACTGCCCCTGTGGTTCACTCAGTACTCCACACACACACTCGGGGAATACTGCCCCTGTGGTTCACTCAGTACTCCACACACTCAGGGAATACTGCCCCCTGTGGTTCACTCAGTACTCCACACACTCAGGGAATACTGCTCCTGTGGTTCACTCAGTACTCCACACACTCGGGGAATACTGCTCCTGTGGTTCACTCAGTACTCCACACACACTCAGGGATTACTGCCCCTGTGGTTCACTCAGTACTCCACACACTCAGGGAATACTGCCCCTGTGGTTCACTCAGTACTCCACACACTCGGGGAATACTGCTCCTGTGGTTCACTCAGTACTCCACACACACACTCAGGGAATACTGCCCCCTGTGGTTCACTCAGTACTCCACACACTCAGGGAATACTGCTCCTGTGGTTCACTCAGTACTCCACACACACACTCAGGGAATACTGCCCCCTGTGGTTCACTCAGTACTCCATACACTCTGGGAATACTGCCCCTGTGGTTCACTCAGTACTCCACACACTCAGGGAATACTGCCCCTGTGGTTCACTCAGTACTCCACACACACACTCAGGGAATACTGCCCCTGTGGTTCACTCAGTACTCCACACACACACTCGGGGAATACTGCCCCTGTGGTTCACTCAGTACTCCACACACACACTCAGGGAATACTGCCCCTGTGGTTCACTCAGTACTCCACACACTCGGGGAATACTGCCCCTGTGGTTCACTCAGTACTCCACACACTCAGGGAATACTGCTCCTGTGGTTCACTCAGTACTCCACACACACACTCGGGGAATACTGCCCCTGTGGTTCACTCAGTACTCCACACACTCAGGGAATACTGCTCCTGTGGTTCACTCAGTACTCCACACACACACTCGGGGAATACTGCCCCTGTGGTTCACTCAGTACTCCACACACACACTCGGGGAATACTGCCCCCCTGTGGTTCACTCAGTACTCCACACACACACTCGGGGAATACTGCCCCCCTGTGGTTCACTCAGTACTCCACACACACACTCAGGGAATATTGCCCCTGTGGTTCACTCAGTACTCCACACACACACTCGGGGAATACTGCCCCCCTGTGGTTCACTCAGTACTCCACACACTCGGGGAATACTGCTCCTGTGGTTCACTCAGTACTCCACACACTCAGGGAATACTGCCCCTGTGGTTCACTCAGTACTCCAAACACACACTCGGGGAATACTGCCCCCCTGTGGTTCACTCAGTACTCCACACACTCGGGGAATACTGCCCCCTGTGGTTCACTCAGTACTCCACACACTCAGGGAATAGTGCCCCTGTGGTTCACTCAGTACTCCACACACACACTCAGGGAATACTGCCCCCTGTGGTTCACTCAGTACTCCACACACTCGGGGAATACTGCCCCTGTGGTTCACTCAGTACTCCACACACACACTCAGGGAATACTGCCCCTGTGGTTCACTCAGTACTCCACACACACACTCAGGGAATACTGCCCCCTGTGGTTCACTCAGTACTCCACACACTCGGGGAATACTGCCCCCTGTGGTTCACTCAGTACTCCACACACACACTCAGGGAATACTGCCCCCTGTGGTTCACTCAGTACTCCACACACTCTGGGAATACTGCCCCTGTGGTTCACTCAGTACTCCACACACACACTCAGGGAATACTGCCCCCTGTGGTTCACTCAGTACTCCACACACTCGGGGAATACTGCTCCTGTGGTTCACTCAGTACTCCACACACACACTCGGGGAATACTGCCCCTGTGGCTCACTCAGTACTCCACACACTCAGGGAATACTGCCCCCTGTGGTTCACTCAGTACTCCACACACTCACTCGGGGAATACTGCCCCTGTGGTTCACTCAGTACTCCACACACACACTCAGGGAATACTGCCCCCTGTGGTTCACTCAGTACTCCACACATACACTCAGGGAATACTGCCCCTGTGGTTCACTCAGTACTCCACACACTCAGGGAATACTGCCCCTGTGGTTCACTCAGTACTCCACACACACACTCAGGGAATACTGCTCCTGTGGTTCACTCAGTACTCCACACACACACTCAGGGAATACTGCCCCTGTGGTTCACTCAGTACTCCACACACACACTCAGGGAATACTGCCCCTGTGGTTCACTCAGTACTCCACACACACACTCGGGGAATACTGCCCCCTGTGGTTCACTCAGTACTCCACACACACACTCGGGGAATATTCCCAACGTCAGGAAAACGGTCAATATAAAGTATCCTCTCCTAACCTACCAGAGGACCCAAAACAGAAAACGGGACAGTACGTCACTTTCGCCAGCCGTGTCCGTTTTATAGTACAACGATTTTTGGCCTTATGTAACGCATACGATCGAAAGGCAACGTTCCTTGTAAGAGGACAGGTTGATTGGGCAGCGTCACCCACCATTCGAGTAAACGTACCGCCATAGCAGCATGTACTTCCCTCAATAGGAAGAAAAAACCCGGTGGTTTGTTCACCAGAGTTTCTTTCACCCTATGCCCCTGTTACCTAGCAGTAAAATAAGTACCTGGGTGTTAGTCAGCTGTCACGGGCTGCTTCCTGGGGTGGAGGCCTGGTCGAGGACCGGGCCGCGGGGACACTAAAACCCCGAAATCATTTCAAGATAACCTCAAGATAACCCTGTGAGTGAATATATACCGCTTTAACAGCATGGACAAGAGCCCATGCTGTCACAAGCACTCAGACGCAGCTGGGACTGAACTGTCTCAATTGAACAGCTTATCAAATAAGGAGATTAACATAACCATCGCTTAAACGAACGTTATCTTGCGGTTACGAAGCGGAGGAATCTTCCAAGAACAATGTTTGTAATGAAGCTGTACTGATTCAAGGTGACGTGGGCCTGGGGGCCCCTGGTAGTAACAGGTGTGGGGGGGGGGGGGAGGGACTTTGGTATGAGTAGGAGAGGGCCTGGGGGCCCTGGTAGTAACAGGTGTGGGCCAGGTGAAGGGGGGAGGGGAGGGCTCCGGTATGAGCAGGCTTGGACTCTGATTGTTGTTGTTATAGATTCAGCTACTTGGAACAAAAAGTTCCAAGTAGCACGGGCTATGGTGAGCCCGTAGTGGACTTACCTGGCACAGGAGCGGGACAAGTAGCACGGGCTATGGTGAGCCCGTAGTGGACTTACCTGGCACAGGAGCGGGGCAAGTAGCACGGGCTATGGTGAGCCCGTAGTGGACTTACCCGGCACAGGAGCGGGGCAAGTAGCACGGGCTATGGTGAGCCCGTAGTGGACTTACCTGGCACAGGAGCGGGGCAAGTAGCACGGGCTATGGTGAGCCCGTAGTGGACTTACCCGGCACAGGAGCGGGGCAAGTAGCACGGGCTATGGTGAGCCCGTAGTGGACCTACCTGGCACAGGAGCGGGGCAAGTAGCACGGGCTATGGTGAGCCCGTAGTGGACTTACCTGGCACAGGAGCGGGGCAAGTAGCACGGGCTATGGTGAGCCCGTAGTGGACTTACCTGGCACAGGAGCGGGGCAAGTAGCACGGGCTATGGTGAGCCCGTAGTGGACTTACCCGGCACAGGAGCGGGGCAAGTAGCACGGGCTATGGTGAGCCCGTAGTGGACTTACCTGGCACAGGAGCGGGGCAAGTAGCACGGGCTATGGTGAGCCCGTAGTGGACTTACCTGGCACAGGAGCGGGGCAAGTACCACGGGCTATGGTGAGCCCGTAGTGGACTTACCCGGCACAGGAGCGGGGCAAATAGCACGGGCTATGGTGAGCCCGTAGTGGACTTACCTGGCACAGGAGCGGGGCAAGTAGCACGGGCTATGGTGAGCCCGTAGTGGACTTACCTGGCACAGGAGCGGGGCAAGTAGCACGGGCTATGGTGAGCCCGTAGTGGACCTACCTGGCACAGGAGCGGGGCTGTAACTGGGACCTTCTGCACATTTGGGCTCTGAGACCAAGAGGCTCACACAATCCTGCTCACATGTTAGGCGCCAAAGCCTCAGCTTACATAACATGTGTGCGCGTGTTGCCTGTACAACAATCCGTCTGGCCGAGGCATACTTTTGAAAGGGAAACTGTAGCCGATGGTGGTGGTGGTGGTGGAAGGGTCTGACACGAAGGTGGACACCGCCACCAACCGGTGTCCAGTTTTTATCATCGTGTCTAAGATGGTGAAGTCCATTCATTCCCGACGCTGCATGACATAGCGTCAGCTGGAGCGTCCCTGACCTTAAACGTCTTAGCAGCAGGAGAAAATTGTATAGCTTCTTGTTTAAGGCCATCGGGTCGTAGGAGCTTTCCATGTGAACTGTCTACAAGAGCCTGGGCAAAGATTCCCATAGCCTCTCGGAGAGGCTACGGGATCCAGTAAGTTCAGTAGAACTTCGGTTTCAACTCTTTTTACCCTGTCGTAGCTCAGTCGATTAAGGCAGTGTCTGGGATGCTCCCGGACGCAGGTTCGAATCCTCGTCACGGCCCTTGTGGATTTGTTCATTTGATACATCACGTTAGTGTGATCTCTGTGCATAATTCGTCAAATATTTTAAGCAACCATTTACGAAACTTGTATATCTTTCCTCATCACGGAAGCTTTATATACACATATTGAACAGTTTATGTCCTCTGAAACACTCAGAGGTTGTTAATAATAACCTTGGGTTGTGAAGTTTCCAAGCTTGAAGTTTTTGTAATAAATGTAAATAAAGCCACTATGACTAAGGAAAGATGTACAGGTTTCGTAAGTGGTTGTATAAATGCTTGATGAATCTAGTTTAACACCAGTTAACACGTATCGTAAGGAAGGAACGATCATTTGATTGGACAAACACACCAGCATAGATGTGTGGTGACGCCGCAGGCACCAGCCTTGTCTGGGCAGTAGATCCAAAACCTGTACAGATATAAACATTATGACGTCATGGTGACGTCACCCCCCCCCACACACCATATATAAAACATCATATTTATGTCATTTTCGTTAGGTTGAGTCGGGTTGGATCGAGTTAGGATAGGAGTGTTTAGAAGGCCTTCGGTTGGATCGGGTTGGGTTGGGATAGGTTAGGTTAGGTTGGGGGTTGTTTAAAAAGAGTAGTGATGACGTTGGGGAGTGCATACTTTTCCTCAGGTCGTAGACCCTACTCCGGCTGGATGCTGGTCTCTGTATCATACCCGGAATAACTGGTTACAAGCATCTTCATCTCCCACCTCGGCATCTTTTTTGTTCCTCAGTCTGTCTCCTCAGCATCAGTTGCTTGGCCGGGCTGAGATAGCTTATGTAGACTACTCTTTACTCTATTGGCCACTCCCTTAAAAAGTTCAGTTGATTTACCTAATCAGTAACGTTTGAACACAAGCAACCCGCCCAATCTATCGACTCCGATGCACTGAAAATTATATTATGGAACGAAATAACTAAGTATAATTAACAAATGAAATTGGAAAATAGCATATAGTGATTGGAACACAGGAAGGAGAAGGGAACTATCGGGGGGAAAGCGGCAAGCCATTAACGACTGGGAAGGGGTCAGGATAAGGATTTGGGATGGGACGGGGGGAAAGGAATGGTGCCCAACCACTTGGACGGTCGGGGATTGAACGCTGACCTGCATGTCGCGAGACTGTCGCTCTACCGTCCACCCAAAGTGGTTGGGGGGGGGGGAGGGAATTATCAGGGGAAAAGCGCCATGCCATTACGATTATATAGCATTACGACTATATAGCACTGGAAAGGGGTCAGGATAAGGATTTGGGATGGGACGGGGGGAAGGAATGGTGCCCAACCACTTGGACGGTCGGGGATTGAACGCCGACCTGCATGAAGCGAGACCGTCGCTCTACCGTCCAGCCCAAGTGGCTGGGTAGGGGAGAGAAGCAGTTTAAGGGTTAATAGATCCAAACTAAAATGAGCCGTAAAACATTGTTTACGGCTCAAGACGACCTGAGTAGAGGTGTGTCAGGGATAAGCCGGAGTTCCTCTCTGATTATAAATCAGAATAATTGAAGCGGATGTTAAAATAATAATTGAAATAATTGAAGCGGAGGTTAAAAATCATAGCGGCTCACATCATTGACGTTATGTCCCGTTTTCTGTTTGTGGGTCTTGGGTTTGGTAAGGCTCGGGTAGTTTAGTACATCAATTTGGGGACGTTGTGGGCAATCGAGAAGACGGGCTGTACAAATGATGACACTAGGAACTCGATCACTCTATCATTATGTTTCGTAATTGTTTAAGATAATACTTCTGTTCCTGTTATCTGTCTTCCCTTTGTACTTCAATGTTATTTCTCCCGTCTTATGGTTTCTCATTCTTATTAGCTCACTTTGTTATTCTTTCTTTAGCTCACTCTGTCACTCATTGCCTCATACTCACTATCTTATTCAATCTCTCTAGCTCACTCTGTCACTCATTGCCTCATACTCACTATCTTATTCAATCTCTCTAGCTCACTCTGTCACTCATTGCCTCATACTCACTATCTTATTCAATCTCTCTAGCTCACTCTGTCACTCATTGCCTCATACTCACTATGTTATTCATTCTCCCTAGCTCACTCTGTCACTCATTGCCAAATACTCACTATGTTATTCATTCTCTCTAGCTCACTCTGTCACTCATTGCCAAATACTCACTATGTTATTCATTCTCCCTAGCTCACTCTGTCACTCATTGCCTCATACTCACTATGTTATTCATTCTCCCTAGCTCACTCTGTCACTCATTGCCTCATACTCACTATGTTATTCATTCTCCCTAGCTCACTCTTTCACTCATTGCCTCATACTCACTATGTTATTCATTCTCCCTAGCTCACTCTGTCACTCATTGCCTCATACTCACTATGTTATTCATTCTCCCTAGCTCACTCTTTCACTCATTGCCCATACTCACTATGTTATTCATTCTCCCTAGCTCACTGTGTCACTCATTGCCTCATTTTCTCTTGTCTGCTTCTTGTTCTCATATTCCCTCCTGCTGTCTTAAATTTCCAGTCTTGTTGTGTTTCTGCTCATTATGTAAAGTGGTAGTCTGCGAGGTCGTCCCTCAGACAAATGTGTCGGGTCAAAGCAGAGTGGGCAACGTGACAACATTACACCCACACATGCAGGGACCATAGTGTACAGACAAGATAAACTGCCTCTTAAATCTCTCTCTCTCTCTCTCTCTCTCTCTCTCTCTCTCTCTCTCTCTCTCTCTCTCTCTCTCTCTCTCTCTCTCTCTCTCTCTCTCTCTCTCTCTCTCTCTCTCTCTCTCTCTCTCTCTCTCTCTCTCTCCTCGCTCTGTCTCTTAATCTCGCCACTCTTAAGTCTCTCTTTCTCCTAATTCACTGCTTCTCCTCTTAATCTGGTTCCAACCACTTCGGCGGTCTCGCTTCATGCAGGTCGGCGTTCAATCCCCGACCGTCCACAAGTGGTTGGGCACCATTCCTTTCCCCCCCGTCCCATCCCAAATCCTTATCCTGACCCTTTCCCAGTGCTATATAGTCGTAAAGGCTTGGTGCTTTCCCTCTGATAATGCCCTCTTCCTCTCTGGCTTTCTCTTCCACATCTCCTGTCACTGATGAAGATAACCTCGATATTATTGTTCTGGGTGAAATGTAGGTCAATTTTTCTACACAAAACACTTCATATTATAGGTTTTAATTCCTGGGAATAATTATCTAAGTTTCTTTGCAAGGTTATGATCAGCTGCGCAGCCCGGTCTCTTTCTATTTGTCACAACATACTAAATATAACGTTCTAAACCAGAAGCGCACGCACCCAATTAACCCACCTAACCCAACCAACCGGTATATAGAAAGCGTGGATATCTGTGAGTCACTACTTTTCATGGTGCTTTATAATTTGTACGCTGACACTATAACCTACACAGTGAGACGTGTTAGAGGCCGGATCGAGTTAGGAATTATGATCCGTATCAACAAAGATGTAAATGATTCTCTGTATATCCACCGATTTTGGAACCATTTGATGGAAATAAAACAAAGGTGGAAATATTGTAACGCCACCTGAACTAATTATTAAATTAATTTTCGTTATGAACAGTTCTTGAAGGTAAAGAAGAACAATTTCATGAACCACCCACAAAAGCTCTCTTAATCCCATATATCTATTTAGTGTTAGATGAACAGAGGCATCATGTGAAAGAAACTGTTTATTTGTTTTAGTCTTGGCCGGGAATCGAATCCAGGTTCCTGGATTGAGAGTCGCGGACGCTCACCACTCAGCCGGGTTAGTAAGGTAAGGCTTACCATGAGCTATGGGAAGGGAAAGCTCTCAGCCTGCTAACAGGAGCTCACTCTGGATTCGGGAGAAACACTGGAATACTATCCGGTGTAAACCACACACACATTGCTTATGACCTTAGTGGCTTTTGACTAATGGAAGAATTATTCTAAACGACGTATATAGAATAAAAGTAGTTTTTGACTCGTACCGTTGTGTGAGTTTACACCGGATTGTCTTCCAGAGATCTGGTGGCCAACCTTCATTTTACCTTTCTCATATTGCTTATCTTTCTTTGCCTTCTTCTGTGTCTCCTCCTTCACGTTCTTCTGTTTCGCTCAACTATCCCGTGTGTCATTTGTGAGGTGACCTTTCTAGGATAGATCAGAAAGGGGGAAAACGGAAATAGGATTGTTTTCAATAGTATGTGTCGCTGGACGCATGGGTCCAGGGGCGAGTCGAAGCCAATATAATGAGTTGTTTGGCCGTGATCACCCAGCGGGGAATTAGTTGGGGGGGGGGGTGAAGTGAGCGCTGGAAATTGTTTGGTGCCGTGAGGTGGTTAGTTCTGCCGGTGGCTAGATCCTCGTTGAGAGCGGGAGAAGTGCTGATTGGTTGTTTAGGTGTGTGTGTGTGTGTGTGTGTGTGTGTGTGTGTGTGTGTGTGTGTGTGTGTGTGTGTGTGTGTGTGTGTGTGTGTGTGAAGGATAGTGGGGGAGGAAGGGAGGGTGAATGAGAGGGAGGGATGGGATGGTTTTACCGGAAGAGTGGCGTTGTGTTTCATATAAGTTCATAGTTGCCAATTATTGATAATTAAACTGAGAGGTGAGTGTAGGAGCGAGAAGAGAGGTGTGTGCAAGAGCACTGTTGGTGGTGTAGTGGTGACACAGTGCTGCTGCCAGGGGGCAGTATAACATGCACAGTTACAGCTGTAACCCCTGGAGCTTCTCAGCTCCTCATTAAGGACCTCCTCAGCTCCTCATCAAGGTCCGTAGCTAAGGAGACCTTGCTATCTTGCAGGAGGTTCGAGCGTGTGTGTGTTGTTCTTCACGTGAGTTTCAACATAATGGATGTCTATAGATGAGTACTGTGTGGTGTTCACATACCCACGTCAAGATGCTTATCTGCAAGTTTTGATGCTCTCTTAAAAGGTTTATTTTTTTGTGTTAATTCTTGGATTTGTGTATTGTGGGGCGGGATTTCCAGCGAGTAGATCAATCTCTTGGGCCGCCAGCTGTGGGATTGGAGCGTCTCATCGTGGAGTAATCCTTCTAGTATTGGGTCTTGTAACATAGCGTAATCCACACCCTGTTGGCTTGTTGTTGTAGTAGTGTGATGTTTAGTGGTTGTACAGTATGTTGAGGGCTTCCTGGAGCTCCCAGATGGTCTGGTCATATGGTTTGGGGTTGTTCTTGACGCTTTAGTCTGTGCTTCTTGCATGTAAGTGTTCTTTAATGTTGTGTTACTGGAGGTTGTTGGAGATGTATTCGGACTACAGCCTTGTATACAGTAAGTGTAGCTGGACTACAGCCTTATATACAATAAGTGAAACCGGACTACAGCCTTGAATACAGTAAGTGTAGCTGGACTACAGCCTTATATACAATAAGTGAAACCGGACTACAGCCTTGAATACAGTAAGTGTAGCTGGACTACAGCCTTGAATACACTAAGTGTAGCTGAGTGTTAGTGCTAAGGCTTCAGATTCTCCTCGCTTTTCCTGAGGTTGTTTTTTTTATTTTGTTTATTTTGTCCTTTACGTGAATTTTGATTCGTGTTCTGTTAATGTTGAGTCTGAGTGTTCTGCCAGCATCCATATGGTGGATAAGACGCTTGTTAAGGGTAATGGGTCCACTCTGAGTATTCTGCCAGCATCCATATCTTGGATAAGACGCTTGTTAAGGATAATGGGTCCACTGTTTACCTTTGTAATATGTATTATTCGTAACTTTTATTTGTTGGTACTAATTATTTGTAGAAATATTTTGTCTGGTAACTCTACAAGGAAAATTGATGTGTAATTTTCTGTGTTGATGGGAGGGGTTTTTTCCCGGCTTAAGAATTAATCTGAAAGTGGCATTTTTGAAGTGTGTGGGGAATAGTCTAGATCCAAGATTTGTATTTAATATTTGTCTACATTGATGGGTTGCAGTTACTGGAAGGTTAGGCAATAGTAATTTGTTGTTTTGCTAATTCCCGGAGCCTTGTTATTGAATTGTCTATTAGGCTTTTGGGGCTCTTCGGTGGTTAAGTGTTTCAGAGGTGGCACTTATTGGTGATGTTGTTCAGGTATGTTGTTAGCGTTGGTAGTAATTGTTATTTGCTTAGCTAAACGAACTAGAGGGTTCAGTTCCTGAACCAATTATGTGCCTCTGTAATCCTTTACACCACCGCCCACGGGATGGGTATGGGGGGCATAATAAAGAAAGAAATTGAATGGTAGTAATTTACAGCTTTGTGGGGCAGCGGTTGGCAGTTACTGGTTAGTCAGTTATCGTGTATTGTGGTCATTAACTATCATCAGTTATATTAACAGTGTTCACAGTAATTTACTTGTTAACTTACCTTATATGAAGACTAGTTACTGTTATTCACATTAATTACTCACCGTATTTTCTCTGTTGGTGGGGACAGAACCTTACCTGTAGGTTACCTTGAGGTGCTTCCGGGGCTTAGCGTCCCCGCGGCGCGGTCGTCGACCAGGCCTCCTGGTTGCTGGACTGGTCAACCAGGCTGTTGGACGCGGCTGCTCGCAGCCTGACGTATGAGCCACAGCCTGTTGATCAGGTATCAACCAGGCTGTGGTCTGACAAAATGTCAGAGGCTGACATTTTTCTCAGGGACTATACTGAATGCTTTTCCCAGTACTTTATAAAGTACTTTATAAAGTACTTTATAAAGTACTTTTCTCTGTCCTGGTAGAGTGTTTCTGGAAGCGTCTTTGCTGTGCGATGTTTCCCCGGTTGAGGCTTCCAACAGCTTTCTTACTCCCTCCAGAATTGTCCTGAATTTCTGTAGTCAGTTTGGATTTGACTGGTTAGATCGTCCCTTTTTGAATGTGCTGTGTTGTCCATAACTCTTGCAGGTCATCCTGTAGTGAGCGTTGTAGTCTTGTACGCTCGTCAGTCCATCTTGCTGTGTGTTGTAGGTTATAAGAGATGGTTATATGTGGTGTTGTGAGTGGCTGCGGAGGTGTGGCAGTGTTAGGTGGTTCAAGTTCAAATAGGTTTATTGAGACAAGAAAGAAATACATCTCAAAGGGATAGAGTAGCTTAGGCTATTTCTACCCTCCGTGTTAGGCGGTGAGCTACGGAGACGTCTTCCTTTATGCTTGTCTCTATAATAGCTGTCCATTTATTTAATGTTATGTCTTCTGAGTGTTGGTGGATGACCCTCACGCCGTCTTCCTCCATCTATTCCCTCCGTCCCTGTCTCTTTTCCTCCGTCTCAGTCTCCTTCCCTCCGTCCCTGTCTCCTTCCCTCCCTCTCTGCGACTGGCGTTCAATCATCTCCCTCCCTCCCTTCCTTCCCGCGCAACATAATGTTTGATAATTTGTGGAATGCGTGTATTATTAGCGAGGTCGACGGGCTTAACAAATCTGTCATCAGCTTCCACTTGCCCACAAGTGGGTATTATCTCCTTCATCTCCCGGCGGCGCATCCCAACCTGGTTCAGGGTCTTCACAGCTCTGCCTCCAGTACAGTAAGGTCTGTACCTGGGTCTTCAGACTCTTCTACCAGTACAGTAAAGTCAGTACTGGGTGGCCCAGGGAAAAACTAGTAGGGTAAGGCTTACCATGAGCTATGGGAAGGGAAAGCTCTCAGCCTGCTAACAGGAGTCAGCAGTCGTCTGCTCCTGTACCCACCTGTGTGTAAAACTAGTAGGGTAAGGCTTACCATGAGCTATGGGAAGGGAAAGCTCTCAGCCTGCTAACAGGAGTCAGCAGTCGTCTGCTCCTGTACCCACCTGTGTGTAAAACTAGTAGGGTAAGGCTTACCATGAGCTATGGGAAGGGAAAGCTCTCAGCCTGCTAACAGGAGTCAGCAGTCGTCTGCTCCTGTACCCTCCTGTGTGTAAAACTAGTAGGGTAAGGCTTACCATGAGCTATGGGAAGGGAAAGCTCTCAGCCTGCTAACAGGAGTCAGCAGTCGTCTGCTCCTGTACCCACCTGTGTGTAAAACTAGTAGGGTAAGGCTTACCATGAGCTATGGGAAGGGAAAGCTCTCAGCCTGCTAACAGGAGTCAGCAGTCGTCTGCTCCTGTACCCACCTGTGTGTAAAACTAGTAGGGTAAGGCTTACCATGAGCTATGGGAAGGGAAAGCTCTCAGCCAGCTAACAGGAGTCAGCAGTCGTCTGCTCCTGTACCCACCTGTGTGTAAAACTAGTAGGGTAAGGCTTACCATGAGCTATGGGAAGGGAAAGCTCTCAGCCAGCTAACAGGAGTCAGCAGTCGTCTGCTCCTGTACCCACCTGTGTGTAAAACTAGTAGGGTAAGGCTTACCATGAGCTATGGGAAGGGAAAGCTCTCAGCCTGCTAACAGGAGTCAGCAGTCGTCTGCTCCTGTACCCACCTGTGTGTAAAACTAGTAGGGTAAGGCTTACCATGAGCTATGGGAAGGGAAAGCTCTCAGCCTGCTAACAGGAGTCAGCAGTCGTCTGCTCCTGTACCCACCTGTGTGTAAAACTAGTAGGGTAAGGCTAACCATGAGCTATGGGAAGGGAAAGCTCTCAGCCTGCTAACAGGAGTCAGCAGTCGTCTGCTCCTGTACCCTCCTGTGTGTAAAACTAGTAGGGTAAGGCTTACCATGAGCTATGGGAAGGGAAAGCTCTCAGCCTGCTAACAGGAGTCAGCAGTCGTCTGCTCCTGTACCCACCTGTGTGTAAAACTAGTAGGGTAAGGCTTACCATGAGCTATGGGAAGAGAAAGCTCTCAGCCTGCTAACAGGAGTCAGCAGTCGTCTGCTCCTGTACCCACCTGTGTGTAAAACTAGTAGGGTAAGGCTTACCATGAGCTATGGGAAGGGAAAGCTCTCAGCCTGCTAACAGGAGTCAGCAGTCGTCTGCTCCTGTACCCTCCTGTGTGTAAAACTAATAGGGTAAGGCTTACCATGAGCTATGGGAAGAGAAAGCTCTCAGCCTGCTAACAGGAGTCAGCAGTCGTCTGCTCCTGTACCCACCTGTGTGTAAAACTAGTAGGGTAAGGCTTACCATGAGCTATGGGAAGGGAAAGCTCTCAGCCTGCTAACAGGAGTCAGCAGTCGTCTGCTCCTGTACCCACCTGTGTGTAAAACTAGTAGGGTAAGGCTTACCATGAGCTATGGGAAGGGAAAGCTCTCAGCCTGCTAACAGGAGTCAGCAGTCGTCTGCTCCTGTACCCTCCTGTGTGTAAAACTAGTAGGGTAAGGCTTACCATGAGCTATGGGAAGGGAAAGCTCTCAGCCTGCTAACAGGAGTCAGCAGTCGTCTGCTCCTGTACCCTCC
>NC_059637.1:8371841-8469341 GCF_020424385.1 Procambarus clarkii
CTGCCAGGTATGGGGGTGTATATTGGTCTGGCAGGTATGGGGGGTACACAGGTCTGGCAGGTATGGGGGGTACACAGGTCTGGCAGGTATGGGGGTGTATATTGGTCTGGCAGGTATGGGGGTGTACATTGGTCTGACAGGTATGGGGGTGTATATTGGTCTGGCAGGTATGGGGGTGTATATTGGTCTGGCAGGTATGGGGGTGTATATTGGTCTGACAGGTATGGGGGTGTATATTGGTCTGGCAGGTATGGGGGTGTATATTGGTCTGGCAGGTATGGGGGGTACACAGGTCTGGCAGGTATGGGGGTGTATATTGGTCTGGCAGGTATGGGGGTGTACATTGGTCTGACAGGTATGGGGGTGTATATTGGTCTGGCAGGTATGGGGTGTATATTGGTCTGGCAGGTATGGGGTGTATATTGGTCTGGCAGGTATGGGGGTGTACATTGGTCTGACAGGTATGGGGGTGTATATTGGTCTGGCAGGTATGGGGGTGTATATTGGTCTGACAGGTATGGGGGTGTACATTGGTCTGACAGGTATGGGGGGTGTATATTGGTCTGGCAGGTATGGGGGTGTATATTGGTCTGGCAGGTATGGGGGGTACACAGGTCTGGCAGGCATAGGGGGTGTATATTGGTCTGGCAGGTATGGGGTGTACATTGGTCTGACAGGTATGGGTGGTGTATATTGGTCTGGCAGGTATGGGGGGCGGTATATTGGTCTGGCAGGTATGGGGTGTACACAGGTTTGTTAGGATCTCCCTCTCCTTCCTACCCATTCCAGACTTTCCTTTCCATGCTGTTCTTTCCTGGTTGACTCTTCCAGATCGTCTCTTCATGGCTGTCCCAATCCATCCATCAGTCAAGTAATCCATCCATCAATTTTCAACAATCCATCCATCAATTCCATACAGTTCAGTCTTCAACAATCCATCACCAGTCTTCAACAATCCCTCACCAGTCTTCAACAATCCATCACCAGTCTTCAACAATCCCTCACCAGTCTTCAACAATCCCTCACCAGTCTTCAACAATCCATCACCAGTCTTCAACAATCCCTCACCAGTCTTCAACAATCCCTCACCAGTCTTCAACAATCCCTCACCAGTCTTCAACAATCCCTCACCAGTCTTCAACAATCCCTCACCAGTCTTCAACAATCCCTCACCAGTCTTCAACAATCCCTCACCAGTCTTCAACAATCCATCCCCAGTCTTCAACAATCCCTCACCAGTCTTCAACAATCCCTCACCAGTCTTCAACAATCCATCACCAGTCTTCAACAATCCCTCACCAGTCATCAACAATCCCTCACCAGTCTTCAACAATCCCTCACCAGTCTTCAACAATCCATCCCCA
This sequence comes from Procambarus clarkii, assembly GCF_020424385.1. Classification (NCBI taxonomy): domain Eukaryota; kingdom Metazoa; phylum Arthropoda; class Malacostraca; order Decapoda; family Cambaridae; genus Procambarus; species Procambarus clarkii. Next base: position 8,373,206 of record NC_059637.1, read on the forward strand.
GTCTTCAACAATCCATCACCAGTCTTCAACAATCCATCACCAGTCTTCAACAATCCCTCACCAGTCTTCAACAATCCATCACCAGTCTTCAACAATCCCTCACCAGTCATCAACAATCCCTCACCAGTCTTCAACAATCCCACACCAGTCTTCAACAATCCCTCACCAGTCTTCAACAATCCCTCACCAGTCTTCAACAATCCCTCACCAGTCTTCAACAATCCCTCACCAGTCTTCAACAATCCCTCACCAGTCTTCAACAATCCCTCACCAGTCTTCAACAATCCATCCCCAGTCTTCAACAATCCATCACCAGTCTTCAACAATCCATCACCAGTCTTCAACAATCCCTCACCAGTCTTCAACAATCCATCACCAGTCTTCAACAATCCCTCACCAGTCTTCAACAATCCCACACCAGTCTTCAACAATCCCTCACCAGTCTTCAACAATCCCTCACCAGTCTTCAACAATCCCTCACCAGTCTTCAACAATCCCTCACCAGTCTTCAACAATCCCTCACCAGTCTTCAACAATCCCTCACCAGTCTTCAACAATCCCTCACCAGTCTTCAACAATCCATCACCAGTCTTCAACAATCCCTCACCAGTCTTCAACAATCCCTCACCAGTCTTCAACAATCCATCACCAGTCTTCAACAATCCCTCACCAGTCTTCAACAATCCATCATCAGTCTTCAACAATCCCTCACCAGTCTTCAACAATCCCTCACCAGTCTTCAACAATCCCTCACCAGTCTTCAACAATCCATCACCAGTCTTCAACAATCGCCAGGCATTATCATTAAAGACACTGGTTGTGTCATGTTGCCTACGAGAGGTAATTAAGGGTCTAAATTATCACCTTATGAAGGTATCAGATATTGACGTATTGCTTTACTCAATACGTAATTGTTTTACTGATTAAACGAATCAACCGGATTAAACCAAGTTGATTCATTTATACATTTTCATGGACAATTTTCAGTCACCGTACGTCACAATAAAGTGGTTGAAAATTTACACACAGATCTGAAAATGAAGGAGATGATGACTTGTCGGGCAGACTAGGAGCTAAACACAAAAGTCATCATAGCACGTCGCATATGGTACGATGGTAACCCTATAAAGACGTGTTACTGGAGCAGCATGATGGGTTCATGAAGTCTGTACATCGGTTGGTTAGGTTAGGGAGTGGCTTGGGTTCGTACGTTTCTGGTTTGGTTAGGACGTTGTATTTTGTACGTTGTGGCAAATGAGGAGAACTAGCTGGAGGGGGGGGGGCGTTTCCGCCGCACCTCATTTATGAGGATATTTTGATGGGGCAAAAAGTTTCCTTGTAAATTTATTGAAAGTGATTTTCCAGTGATTCTGTAGGGGAAAACGTATGATTTTGTGTATGTAAATACAATATATTGGGATGGTGGTATGTATGTATGTATGCATACATATATGTATGTATGTATGCATACATATATGTATGTATGTATGCATACATATATGTATGTATGTATGTATGCATACTAAAGTATGCGTCGTATCCGCTGGTCAATATGGTAAACAGGCCTAAAAAAAAATCATCACAATATTTGCAGGTGTGAAATAATCTCTACATACCAGTGTGTGTGTGTGTGAACGATTTACATCCATTACATAAAAAAGGTAAACAATTCACATAAATGATAGACCCTGGCTGTAACTATCCACTTACAAGTTCAAGACAGGCGTCGGGTGTCGCATAAACTTGTGTTCGGATGCCGACAATCGACACATATATTTCTTGACGACGGCACTAACCCTGCCGGCACCTTGCCCTCCACCGCCTTACAGGGACCTTCCCCTGCTGTTATAAGGAGATAATGGGCAGGGAATTGTAAGTGAAAGGGTGTACAAAGTCGGCGATCCTCGGGGTATTATAGATGCATATAGGAGACGTGTCTGGCGTAGGTTTTTTGTTTTGAATTTTGCCCCGAGTTTATTGGGCAGCGCCACTCATCCTGTGAGTGGACACACCGCCATAGTGACAGTATTGGGCAGCGCCACTCATCCTGTGAGTGGACACACCGCCATAGTGACAGTATTGGGCAGCGCCACTCATCCTGTGAGTGGACACACCGCTATAGTGACAGTATTGGGCAGCGTCACTCATCCTGTGAGTGGACACACCGCCATAGTGACAGTATTGGGCAGCGTCACTCATCCTGTGAGTGGACACACCGCCATAGTGACAGTATTGGGCAGCGCCACTCATCCTGTGAATGGACACACCGCCATAGTGACAGTATTGGGCAGCGCCACTCATCCTGTGAGTGGACACACCGCCATAGTGACAGTATTGGGCAGCGTCACTCATCCTGTGAGTGGACACACCGCCATAGTGACAGTATTGGGCAGCGCCACTCATCCTGTGAGTGGACACACCGCCATAGTGACAGTATTGGGCAGCGTCACTCATCCTGTGAGTGGACACACCGCCATAGTGACAGTATTGGGCAGCGCCACTCATCCTGTGAGTGGACACACCGCCATAGTGACAGTATTGGGCAGCGCCACTCATCCTGTGAGTGGACACACCGCCATAGTGACAGTATTGGGCAGCGTCACTCATCCTGTGAGTGGACACACCGCCATAGTGACAGTATTGGGCAGCGCCACTCATCCTGTGAGTGGACACACCGCCATAGTGACAGTATTGGGCAGCGCCACTCATCCTGTGAGTGGACACACCGCCATAGTGACAGTATTGGGCAGCGTCACTCATCCTGTGAGTGGACACACCGCCATAGTGACAGTATTGGGCAGCGCCACTCATCCTGTGAGTGGACACACCGCCATAGCAGCATGTACAACACTCCCCAATAGGAAGAAAACCCGCTGGGTTGTTCATCCTGTCACTTGTACCCAGACACAGCTGGGACTTGCTTGTTCGGGGTGATGTGGGGGTATTGCTCCTTCATTCCTCTCCTCTCTTATTCTCCTCCTTCCCTCTCATTCTTCTTTATTCCTCCTCCCGCTTCCCCCTTTCCCCCTTTTCTTCTTTTTCCCCTCAAGCGTATTTAACACCTTCACCGCCCCATCTCCCTCGTCTTCCACTCTTTAATTCACCTTTTCTTGTCGTTTCCCTCTCCTTTTTCTATCCTTCTTTCTTCCTTTTTCCTCCTTCGCTTTCTGCCTTGTCCCTGTTTCCTCCTTCGCTATCCCCCCTTTCGCCCTACCTCCGCCCCCTTTCCCTCCTTCCCTCAGTAACATGGGAAAGTGACCTATACAGACCTACACTACGAATACCAAACGTAAAGGGCTCTGAAAAGTAGCAGCTAGCTCTCCATATGACACAATTGTGACACTACCTCTCCACATATGTCAGTTGCTTAATTTAGAACCTGTACTTGAGGTCGATGTCGAACCCATTGTTGATGTGACGACTTATATTGAATTTTGTAACTAGCTCGTCAAGATTGTAACTTGCTTAGCTAAATGAATTGTGGAGTTCAGTCCCTGAGCCCATTATGTGCCTCTGTAACCCTTTCCACTACCGCCCACAAGATGGGTATGGGGTGCATAATAAATGAACTAAACTAACTAAAGTAGCAGCTAAAAAAATCATCATAGCACGTTGCATTTGGTACGATGGTGACCATAACGTACCATAATGACGCATTACTCGAGAGCAACAGAGGAATACAGCGTAAGAATACAATAGAGGGGAGCGTAAGGGAGGTATGGAAGATAAAGGGTCCAGTGCTGTCTTCTTGAGGTTATCTTGAGATGATTTCGGGGCTTAGCGTCCCCGCGGCCCGGTCCTCGACCAGGACCTCCTTTTTGTTACACACCCCCAGGAGGCAGCCCGTAGCAGCTGTCTAACTCCCAGGTACCTATTTACTGCTAGATAACAGGAGCATCAGGGGTGACAGAAACTCTGCCTATTTGTTTCCGCCTCCACCGCGGATCGAACCCGGAACCTCAGGACTACGAATCCGAAACACTGTCCACTCAGCTACCAGGCCCCCCCCCCCTGGCAGCTGAGATAAAACATACCTGAGATTGACCCAGGTGACCTGGCATGACCTAATATACGCCTCCAGGTTGTAATAAGACTTCAATTATCTGTAAACAAACAGACAAAGGCGTACCGGCCGTTGCATATACCCAGCGGTTCGTATTATCCGATGCGTATCAATAAAAGTGTGGCTCCAGTGTCATTGTGGTACCAAGTCAACTGGCATACGCGTGTAGTGAGTGTTGGTAACATTGGAGGATCATATGTGTGTGTGAGAGAGAGAGAGAGAGAGAGAGAGAGAGAGAGAGAGAGAGAGAGAGAGAGAGAGAGAGAGAGAGAGAGAGAGAGAGAGTGAGTCTGTGGCAGTCTGCGAATGGTGAATCCCTCTGATGTGGAGCATCTTAAGTAATTCTGCTGACTCCGTGCCTATTTTGCTTTCTATTATCACAAACTTTTCCTCAAAGCAAAAGGTTATTTGCAAGTGGTTTATTTGTGGTTAGTTTAGTTGTTTACAAGTAACGAGGCGAGTCTGCGTAGGGTGGTAGTGACCACTGTACAGGGTGGTAGTGACCACTGTACAGGGTGGTAGTGACAACTGTACAGGGGTGGTAGTGACCGCTGTACAGGGTGGTAGTGACCACTGTACAGGGTGGTAGTGACCACTGTACAGGGTGGTAGTGACCACTGTACAGGGTGGTAGTGACCACTGTACAGGGTGGTAGTGACCACTGTACAGGGTGGTAGTGACCACTGTACAGGGGTGGTAGTGACCACTGTACAGGGTGGTAGTGACCACTGTACAGGGGTGGTAGTGACCACTGTACAGGGTGGTAGTGACCACTGTACAGGGGTGGTAGTGACCACTGTACAGGGTGGTAGTGACCACTGTACAGGGGTGGTAGTGACCACTGTACAGGGTGGTAGTGACCACTGTACAGGGGTGGTAGTGACCACTGTACAGGGTGGTAGTGACCACTGTACAGGGGTGGTAGTGACCACTGTACAGGGTGGTAGTGACCACTGTACAGGGGTGGTAGTGACCACTGTACAGGGTGGTAGTGACCACTGTACAGGGGTGGTAGTGACCACTGTACAGGGTGGTAGTGACCACTGTACAGGGTGGTAGTGACCACTGTACAGGGTGGTAGTGACCACTGTACAGGGTGGTAGTGACCACTGTACAGGGGTGGTAGTGACCACTGTACAGGGGTGGTAGTGACCACTGTACAGGGGTGGTAGTGACCACTGTACAGGGGTGGTAGTGACCACTGTACAGGGGTGGTAGTGACCACTGTACAGGGGTGGTAGTGACCACTGTACAGGGGTGGTAGTGACCACTGTACAGGGGTGGTAGTGACCACTGTACAGGGTGGTAGTGACCACTGTACAGGGGTGGTAGTGACCACTGTACAGGGTGGTAGTGACCACTGTACAGGGGTGGTAGTGACCACTGTACAGGGTGGTAGTGACCACTGTACAGGGGTGGTAGTGACCACTGTACAGGGTGGTAGTGACCACTGTACAGGGGTGGTAGTGACCACTGTACAGGGTGGTAGTGACCACTGTACAGGGGTGGTAGTGACCACTGTACAGGGTGGTAGTGACCACTGTACAGGGTGGTAGTGACCACTGTACAGGGTGGTAGTGACCACTGTACAGGGGTGGTAGTGACCACTGTACAGGGTGGTAGTGACCACTGTACAGGGGTGGTAGTGACCACTGTACAGGGTGGTAGTGACCACTGTACAGGGGTGGTAGTGACCACTGTACAGGGTGGTAGTGACCACTGTACAGGGGTGGTAGTGACCACTGTACAGGGTGGTAGTGACCACTGTACAGGGGTGGTAGTGACCACTGTACAGGGTGGTAGTGACCACTGTACAGGGGTGGTAGTGACCACTGTACAGGGTGGTAGTGACCACTGTACAGGGGTGGTAGTGACCACTGTACAGGGTGGTAGTGACCACTGTACAGGGGTGGTAGTGACCACTGTACAGGGTGGTAGTGACCACTGTACAGGGGTGGTAGTGACCACTGTACAGGGTGGTAGTGACCACTGTACAGGGGTGGTAGTGACCACTGTACAGGGTGGTAGTGACCACTGTACAGGGGTGGTAGTGACCACTGTACAGGGTGGTAGTGACCACTGTACAGGGGTGGTAGTGACCACTGTACAGGGTGGTAGTGACCACTGTACAGGGGTGGTAGTGACCACTGTACAGGGTGGTAGTGACCACTGTACAGGGGTGGTAGTGACCACTGTACAGGGTGGTAGTGACCACTGTACAGGGGTGGTAGTGACCACTGTACAGGGTGGTAGTGACCACTGTACAGGGGTGGTAGTGACCACTGTACAGGGTGGTAGTGACCACTGTACAGGGGTGGTAGTGACCACTGTACAGGGTGGTAGTGACCACTGTACAGGGGTGGTAGTGACCACTGTACAGGGTGGTAGTGACCACTGTACAGGGGTGGTAGTGACCACTGTACAGGGTGGTAGTGACCACTGTACAGGGGTGGTAGTGACCACTGTACAGGGTGGTAGTGACCACTGTACAGGGGTGGTAGTGACCACTGTACAGGGTGGTAGTGACCACTGTACAGGGGTGGTAGTGACCACTGTACAGGGTGGTAGTGACCACTGTACAGGGGTGGTAGTGACCACTGTACAGGGTGGTAGTGACCACTGTACAGGGGTGGTAGTGACCACTGTACAGGGTGGTAGTGACCACTGTACAGGGGTGGTAGTGACCACTGTACAGGGTGGTAGTGACCACTGTACAGGGGTGGTAGTGACCACTGTACAGGGTGGTAGTGACCACTGTACAGGGGTGGTAGTGACCACTGTACAGGGTGGTAGTGACCACTGTACAGGGGTGGTAGTGACCACTGTACAGGGTGGTAGTGACCACTGTACAGGGGTGGTAGTGACCACTGTACAGGGTGGTAGTGACCACTGTACAGGGGTGGTAGTGACCACTGTACAGGGTGGTAGTGACCACTGTACAGGGGTGGTAGTGACCACTGTACAGGGTGGTAGTGACCACTGTACAGGGGTGGTAGTGACCACTGTACAGGGTGGTAGTGACCACTGTACAGGGGTGGTAGTGACCACTGTACAGGGTGGTAGTGACCACTGTACAGGGGTGGTAGTGACCACTGTACAGGGTGGTAGTGACCACTGTACAGGGGTGGTAGTGACCACTGTACAGGGTGGTAGTGACCACTGTACAGGGGTGGTAGTGACCACTGTACAGGGTGGTAGTGACCACTGTACAGGGGTGGTAGTGACCACTGTACAGGGTGGTAGTGACCACTGTACAGGGGTGGTAGTGACCACTGTACAGGGTGGTAGTGACCACTGTACAGGGGTGGTAGTGACCACTGTACAGGGTGGTAGTGACCACTGTACAGGGGTGGTAGTGACCACTGTACAGGGTGGTAGTGACCACTGTACAGGGGTGGTAGTGACCACTGTACAGGGTGGTAGTGACCACTGTACAGGGGTGGTAGTGACCACTGTACAGGGGTGGTAGTGACCACTGTACAGGGTGGTAGTGACCACTGTACAGGGGTGGTAGTGACCACTGTACAGGGTGGTAGTGACCACTGTACAGGGGTGGTAGTGACCACTGTACAGGGTGGTAGTGACCACTGTACAGGGGTGGTAGTGACCACTGTACAGGGTGGTAGTGACCACTGTACAGGGGTGGTAGTGACCACTGTACAGGGTGGTAGTGACCACTGTACAGGGGTGGTAGTGACCACTGTACAGGGTGGTAGTGACCACTGTACAGGGGTGGTAGTGACCACTGTACAGGGTGGTAGTGACCACTGTACAGGGTGGTAGTGACCACTGTACAGGGTGGTAGTGACCACTGTACAGGGGTGGTAGTGACCACTGTACAGGGTGGTAGTGACCACTGTACAGGGGTGGTAGTGACCACTGTACAGGGTGGTAGTGACCACTGTACAGGGGTGGTAGTGACCACTGTACAGGGTGGTAGTGACCACTGTACAGGGGTGGTAGTGACCACTGTACAGGGTGGTAGTGACCACTGTACAGGGGTGGTAGTGACCACTGTACAGGGTGGTAGTGACCACTGTACAGGGGTGGTAGTGACCACTGTACAGGGTGGTAGTGACCACTGTACAGGGGTGGTAGTGACCACTGTACAGGGTGGTAGTGACCACTGTACAGGGGTGGTAGTGACCACTGTACAGGGTGGTAGTGACCACTGTACAGGGGTGGTAGTGACCACTGTACAGGGTGGTAGTGACCACTGTACAGGGGTGGTAGTGACCACTGTACAGGGTGGTAGTGACCACTGTACAGGGGTGGTAGTGACCACTGTACAGGGTGGTAGTGACCACTGTACAGGGGTGGTAGTGACCACTGTACAGGGTGGTAGTGACCACTGTACAGGGGTGGTAGTGACCACTGTACAGGGTGGTAGTGACCACTGTACAGGGGTGGTAGTGACCACTGTACAGGGTGGTAGTGACCACTGTACAGGGGTGGTAGTGACCACTGTACAGGGTGGTAGTGACCACTGTACAGGGGTGGTAGTGACCACTGTACAGGGTGGTAGTGACCACTGTACAGGGGTGGTAGTGACCACTGTACAGGGTGGTAGTGACCACTGTACAGGGGTGGTAGTGACCACTGTACAGGGTGGTAGTGACCACTGTACAGGGGTGGTAGTGACCACTGTACAGGGTGGTAGTGACCACTGTACAGGGGTGGTAGTGACCACTGTACAGGGTGGTAGTGACCACTGTACAGGGGTGGTAGTGACCACTGTACAGGGTGGTAGTGACCACTGTACAGGGGTGGTAGTGACCACTGTACAGGGTGGTAGTGACCACTGTACAGGGGTGGTAGTGACCACTGTACAGGGTGGTAGTGACCACTGTACAGGGGTGGTAGTGACCACTGTACAGGGTGGTAGTGACCACTGTACAGGGGTGGTAGTGACCACTGTACAGGGGTGGTAGTGACCACTGTACAGGGGTGGTAGTGACCACTGTACAGGGGTGGTAGCAACCAGCTACACAGGGGTGGTAGCAACCAGCTACACAGGGGTGGTAGCAACCAGCTACACAGGGGTGGTAGCAACCAGCTACACAGGGGTGGTAGCAACCAGCTACACAGGGTGGTAGCAACCAGCTACACAGGGGTGGTAGCAACCAGCTACACAGGGGTGGTAGCAACCAGCTACACAGGGTGGTAGCAACCAGCTACACAGGGGTGGTAGCAACCAGCTACACAGGGTGGTAGCAACCAGCTACACAGGGTGGTAGCAACCAGCTACACAGGGGTGGTAGCAACCAGCTACACAGGGTGGTAGCAACCAGCTACACAGGGGTGGTAGCAACCAGCTACACAGGGTGGCAGCAACCAGCTACACAGGGTGGCAGCAACCAGCTACACAGGGTGGCAGCAACCAGCTACACAGGGTGGCAGCTACCAGCTACACAGGGTGGCAGCAACCAGCTACACAGGGGTGGTAGCAACCAGCTACACAGAGTGGCAGCAACCAGCTACACAGGGGTGGTAGCAACCAGCTACACAGGGGTGGTAGCAACCAGCTACACAGGGTGGTAGCAACCAGCTACACAGAGTGGTAGCAACCAGCTACACAGGGTGGTAGCTACCAGCTGCACAGAGTGGTAGCAACCAGCTACACAGGGGTGGTAGCAACCAGCTACACAGGGTGGCAGCAACCAGCTACACAGGGGTGGTAGCAACCAGCTACACAGGGTGGTAGCAACCAGCTACACAGGGTGGCAGCAACCAGCTACACAGGGTGGTAGCAACCAGCTACACAGGGTGGTAGCAACCAGCTGCACAGGGTGGTAGCTACCAGCTACACAGGGTGGTAGCAACCAGCTACACAGGGTGGTAGCAACCAGCTACACAGGGTGGTAGCTACCAGCTACACAGGGTGGTAGCAACCAGCTACACAGGGTGGTAGCAACCAGCTACACAGGGTGGTAGCAACCAGCTACACAGGGTGGTAGCTACCAGCTACACAGGGTGGTAGCAACCAGCTACACAGGGTGGTAGCAACCAGCTACACAGGGTGGTAGCAACCAGCTACACAGGGTGGTAGCAACCAGCTACACAGGGTGGTAGCAACCAGCTACACAGGGTGGTAGTGACCAGCTACACAGGGTGGTAGCAACCAGCTACACAGGGTGGTAGCAACCAGCTACACAGGGTGGTAGCAACCAGCTACACAGGGTGGTAGCAACCAGCTACACAGGGTAGTAGCAACCAGCTACACAGGGTGGGTCAACCAGCTACACAGGGTGGTAGTGACCACTGTACAGGGTGGTAGCTACCAGCTACACAGGGTGGTAGCAACCAGCTACACAGGGTGGTAGCAACCAGCTACACAGGGTGGTAGCAACCAGCTACACAGGGTGGTAGCAACCAGCTACACAGGGTGGTAGCAACCAGCTACACAGGGTGGTAGTGACCAGCTACACAGGGTGGTAGCAACCAGCTACACAGGGTGGTAGCAACCAGCTACACAGGGTGGTAGCAACCAGCTACACAGGGTGGTAGCAACTAGCTACACAGGGTAGTAGCAACCAGCTACACAGGGTGGGTCAACCAGCTACACAGGGTGGTAGTGACCACTGTACAGGGTGGTAGTGACCACTGTACAGGGTGGTAGTGACCACTGTACAGGGTGGTAGTGACCACTGTACAGGGTGGTAGTGACCACTGTACAGGGTGGTAGTGACCACTGTACAGGGTGGTAGTGACCACTGTACAGGGTGGTAGTGACCACTGTACAGGGTGGTAGTGACCACTGTACAGGGTGGTAGTGACCACTGTACAGGGTGGTAGTGACCACTGTACAGGGTGGTAGCTACCAGCTACACAGGGTGGTAGCAACCAGCTGCACAGTGTTGACCATTAACACCCTGGTCACACCTTCACCTTGTGAGTCATATAATGGGAATGTATCAGTGTATTCTGATGACCAACACGAAGGTCGTATACCACATGCTCACCTGGGACACTGAGGTGTAATACACCACTCACTACCACCACATATCCCACTTGTTGTTGTGGTGGTTGTTGTGGTGGTTGTTGTGGTGGTGGTTGTGGTTGTGGTTGTGGTTTAAGATTTGTTACCTAATATACAAATACAATTATTTATTCGGGTAAAGTACATACATACATACAAGGTGAGATACAAAAGTTGAAGGATTTATAGATAAGAGCTAGTACATACAATGCCTAAAGCCACTATGACGCAAAGCGTTTCTGGCAGGATTATACAGTATACAGTATACTGTATAAATTATACAGTACCTGGAACAAAAAGTTCCAAGTAGCACGGGCTATGGTGAGCCCGTAATATATATCCTAGTTTATCCATCCATTTGTCATTACTGTATGTCTGCCTGTATATAATTCCCGTTATACGGGACAGGAAGACTGTATACTTGCGCTTCTCGGGGTTCCCTTTGGCTAACTCCCCCAGGATGCGTCCCACAACAGTTGCCTAACTCCTGCGTACCTATTTACTGCTAGGTGAACAGAGGCATCAGGTGTAATTAGGTCCCTCCCTAGGCCAACTGCCGACCTTTCCCAGCATGCAGCCTACATCAGTTGCCTAACTCCTGGCTACCTGACTGTTCTGCTAGGTAAATAGAGGCATCAGGTAGAAGAAAACATGCCCAACCATTTCTATCCTGCTCGGGGGTATATGGACCTCGGTTGTGAGTTGATGACGTAGACCACTGTGGCACGGGACCCCTCTCCAACGTGGTGTAATGTCATGGAAAATTGATTTACCTTTTTAGTCAAATTTTGAAGCGCGACTCTCAACGGTATCGATCAAACCGTTAAAAATGCGACGTATTAATGTAAATGATACAGTACTCACACTGTAATTACCTGGAGTTGAGCCCTGAAGAGGCCACTCCAGACCGACAACCAGAGCCTTACTCCATAGTCTCTTGAGACTAATGGATGACTACTACTGCTGCTACTACTACTGCTGCTACTGCTACTGCTACTACTACTACTACTACTACTACTCAAGTACCGCCACACGTTCGCCGTAAGCCGACACGATAGCCATTAAACACACACCTAAGTGACCACTGCATTACGGGTTATTCATGCCCGTGCCACCTCTTGGGGTGGCTTAATCTTCACTTGACCTCCACACTCCGCACACAACCCAACCCACAACTCTACCGACACATTCTCTATGTCCATATATTAATAAGGCCTTCTTAAAGTAGGCCTACTTTTTGCTCAATAAAACATTAATACTGGGTGTACTTGGCATAAAGATTAGGACACCTCCCTCGATAGAAACATATTTACTATGTATTCTGTCATGTAATCACCGTTATTAATACAGTGATTACGTATCCACTGACACTATCAGTCACTATAAAAGGTGACTGTAATTTGTTGATGGAGTTAATTGCTGTATGTCTTAAATATTATAAATATATCATCATTAATGAATACAAAATTGACAGCTGATGCTACTTTTAATAGTTAGATGAAATTGTCAGTAAAGCACCAGGCGATCAGTAACCTGTAGAGAGCTCAACAGTCAGAAATGATCCAGAACAGTTAACAGGGATAACAGAAGACCGCAGCCTCCGATATCGACTAACACCAGTCTCACACGATAACACCGCTATCGACCAGTCTCCGTGGTGTAGTGGTAAGACACTCGCATTGTGTTTGGCGAGCGCTTTGTCATGGGTTCGTATCCTGGCCGGGGAGGATTTACTGGGCGCAAATCCTTAACTGTAGCCTCTGTTTAACTCAACAGTAAAGTTAGACGGTTGGAATAAGATAAGTCAGAAGTTGGTGGAGGCTAAAACCGTCAGTAGTTTCAAAGCGTTTTACGACAAACAGTGCTGGGAACACGGGACACCACGAGCGTGGCTCTCATCTGTAACTACACTTAGGTAACTACACACACACACACACACACACACACACACACACACACACACACACACACACACACACACACACACACACACACGCCGAACACAGGACACTGGAGAGCAGAGAAAGATACCAGAATGCCAGGAATGAATATGTCAGGATGAGAAGAGAGGCAGAAAGACAATACGAAAATGACATCGCATGCAAGGCAAAAACTCAGCCTAAATTGTTGCATTGCCACATTAGGAAAAAAACAACAGTAAAGGAACAGGTTATGAGATTAAGGATAGGGGCGGAAGGATTCACTACAAATGACAAGGAAGTGTGTGAGGAATTGAATAAGAAATTCCAAGAGGTCTTCACCTTAGAGCAAGGAGAAATTCCAGAGGTAAGTGAGGGAATAGCTAACCAGGAACCACTGGAAGAGTTTGAGATTACCAGCGGGGAAGTAAGGAAGTGTTTACTAGAGTTGGATGTGACAAAGGTTATAGGCCCAGATGGAATCTCCCCTTGGGTTCTAAAGGAAGGAGCAAGAGAACTGAGCCTACCACTCTCCATAGTGTATAACAAATCACTGGCAACAGGGGAACTGCCAGATATTTGGAAAGCAGCTAACGTAGTCCCGATATACAAGAAAGGAGATAGACAGGAGGCACTGAACTGTGGCCAGTGTCCCTAACCTGCATACCATGCAAGCTGATGGAGAAGATTGTGCGAAAAAACTAGTGGAACATCTGGAGCGAAGGAACTTTGTAACACAGCATCAACATGGGTTCAGGGATGGCAGGTCTTGCCTCACAGGGTTACTTGAATTCTACGACCAGGCAACAAAAATAAGGCAAGAAAGAAAAGGGTGGGCAGACTGCGTATTTCTGGATTATCAGAAAGCCTTTGATACAGTGCCACACAAGAGGCTAGTGCGAAAGATGGAGATGAAGGCTGGAGTGAAAGGGAAGGTACTCCGGTGGATAGAGGAGTACCTAAGCAAAAGGAGACAACGAGTCTGTGTGAGGGGTGAGGTCTCAGATTGGCGAGACGTTACAAGTGGAGTCCCGCAGGGGTCAGTCCTTGGACCTATACTGTTTCTGGAATATGTAAATGATGTAAATGATCTCCCAGAGGGTATAGATTCGTTCCTCTCAATGTTTGCCGACGATGCAAAAATTATCAGGAGGATTGAAACTGAGGATGATAGTAGGAGGCTACAAGATGACCTAGATAGACTGAGTAAATGATCCAACAAATGGCTGTTGAAGTTCAACCCGAGTAAATGCAAAGTAATGAAACTAGGCAGTGGAAACAGGAGGCCAGACACAGGATACAGAATAGGAGATGAAGTACTTAATGAAACAGACAGAGAGAAAGATCTAGGAGTTGATATCACACCAAACCTGTCTCCTGAAGCCCACATAAAGAGAATAACGTCTGCGGCATATGCGAGGCTGGCTAACATCAGAACGGCGTTCAGGAACCTGTGTAAGGAATTATTCAGAATCTTGTACACAACATATGTAAGACCAATCCTGGAGTATGCGGCCCCAGCATGGAGCCCGTACCTTGTCAAGCAGAAGACGAAGCTGGAAAAAGTCCAAAGGTATGCTACTAGACTAGTCCCAGAACTAAGAGGCATGAGTTATGAGGAAAGGCTGCGGGAAATGCACCTTACGACACTGGAAGACAGAAGAGTAAGGGGGGACATGATCACAACCTACAAAATCCTCAGGGGAATCGACCGGGTAAACAAGGATGAACTATTCAACACTGGAGGGACGCGAACAAGGGGACACAGGTGGAAGCTGAGTACTCAAATGAGCCACAGAGACGTTAGAAAGAACTTTTTCAGTGTCAGAGTAGTTAGTAAATGGAATGCACTAGGAAGTGATGTGGTGGAGGCTGACTCCATACACAGTTTCAAATGTAGATATGATAGAGCCCAGTAGGCTCAGGAACCTGTACACCTGTTGATTGATAGTTGAGAGGCGGGACCAAAGAGCCAGAGCTCAACCCCCGCAAGCACAAATAGGTGAGTACACACACACACGCACGCACGCACACACACACACACACACACACACACACACACACACACACACACACACACACACACACACACACACACACACACACACACACACACACGCGCACGTGCACGTGAGCACATCTGGGTAATTACACACAGGTAAACATGGTAATGAAATAGTATGGAGTTGAGTAGTTAGAGGCAAGCAGGAGAGGACTGGAGCAGGCGCTGATTGTTAGGTGCAGAACGTAACGAATTAACAAAATACGTGCGAATTATTTTCAAAGATTCGTGCTGGCATTGTGTGGAGCCGTGCGGGGAGGGCTGTGCCTGCTAATGACCCTCTCGGCACTCCACACAAACCACTTATACTAAAATAACTTATAAAATACTCGTAAACCTGACCGACATTGTCAGAATGTATTTTTAGGACAGACTGTGATTATTGTATATAGAATGTTAAATCCAGGTTGTGTAAAGGGAAGGAGGGATGACCATCTTAGCGGCTTGGAGAAGGCTTGAGATGCGTCAGGAGAATACAGAGAAGGCGGCCCAAACTAATCCGGATACACGCGGCACAGACGTATGAAACTGTAAACAGTGTTTCCTGCTTTGGAATACAGGAGAGGCCCTCCGGTACATGAGTGTCTCTTGTTGGCTAACATGAGAAAAGGTCTTCGTAAAGAAATCGGTATCTTAAGACATGGCACCTTGGAAATTAGTTGTGAATAAAGGATATCAATAAAATATAAGCTGTTACCGTACACAATATGGGTAATGGGGAATTAACATAACAGAGCGCTAAGCCAGTACGACTACCTACTACTTGGAAGTGATATGCGACGAAGAGCTGACCTATATGTACACATTTGATTCTTTCACCTGAATGTCATTGTTCTATATAATAAAAACGGGTTTTGGGGCTTTCTTAAAACTAACACAAACGCAATTAGGAAATGCACGTGTTAAACTAATTTTCAAGTCACTCTTTTTTCAAATAAATGAGCATATATTTAGAAAGTAATTACTGTACAGGCTGGTCTGGGTAACGTGGTAACCTCGGTGGTACAGTCACCAAAGCCTGTACACTCAACAGGCTTTGATCCCCTTGTCATCACGCAAGAGGGTTAGTCATTTAGGGATAGGTAATGAGTTAACACAGGTCAGCTTTAGATGCATTACGGGCGATGTCCTCAAAACACGGGAGTGGATCAAGTGACTGCACAGCTCGAGGAGTACCTCCAGGTCTAGACTGTGAGTCTCAATAAATAATGTTGCAGTGTGTGACCCAGTTCCTTCTCGAAAAGTTTAGACATGAAGTGCTCAGAATTGGTGTATTCTTTACTGGCAGCAACTTTCCACAGGCAGATGTAGCTTGCCCCAGGCAGTGATAATCCAATCTGATCCTGTTAATCTACATTAGATGGAGAAAAATTTAAGAAACCCTAAAGAGCATACTTATACCAATCTAATCAGAATTACATTTTTTTTATCAAAGGAGTCATTGCGATAAGGAAGGGGAGGGAACTATCAGGGGAAAGCGCCAAGCCATCACGACTATATAGCACTGGGAAGGGGTCAGGATAAGGATTTGGGATGGGACGGAGGGAAGGAATGGTGCCCAACCACTTGGACGGTCGGGGATTGAACGCCGACCTGCATGAAGCGAGACCGTCGCTCTACCGTCCAGCCCAAGTGGTTGGGCTGGAACTGTGGTCAATAGCAAGCAATGCAGAAGGAAATGATTAATTACACAGACGTTGCACGTTACTTGGAGGTCTGCACCATGACAATGGCACTAGTTCAAACATCTCATTACCTAATAACTCATATAATCACTTATTTTATTTGATTTATATATACAAGAGTTCTTATATTCTTGTAAAGCCACTATATACGCATAGCGTTTAGGGCAGGTCCTTAATCCTAATGCCCCCTGGAATACGACCCGCCAAATCGTTTAACAACTCACTGCTGGGTGAACAGAGATTCACCCAGAGATTCGCAGTTAAGGATTGGCGCCCAGTCAATCCTCCCCGGTCAGGATAGGAACCCAGGCCAAATCGCTCGCGAAACGCGGGGCGAGTGTCTTACCACTGCGCCACGGGGACTACTTTTACTAACCAGAATCAGACTCTGAAAGTACGAAAAACTCAAGAACCAGGAGCTGATGTAGGCTTTTGCTATCCTTAAAAAAGGGTTCAAGTAGCCTATATGAATCCGGGAAACAGGGCTCAAGTAGTCTATCCTGAAGTGGACATTATATGGAGATGACGCCATCACTGAGACGAGGCAAGGTAAAACTTTAAGAAATGCAAATTGAATTGAAATTGAAATAAAGTTTATTGAGGTAAAATACACACAAAGGAATGAGGTAGCTCAAGCTATTCTCACCCCATTCAGTACATCGTGTTAATACATACATAGACACACATCACAAGCAATAAACGTATTACCGAACATTCTGAGAGATAAACATATACATTTCCTCCTTTACACAAGAAGAAATGCAAAGTACTTTACACTTTGAAAGTGTTGCATGTGTTGCAGAATAATTAAAGGCGAACCGGCCAGCCGTGAAGGGAACGTAGAGACCACTTTGTTCACATCTCGTGAACATTTTGGTCGAACTTCAATTACAGGAAAGCGGGATTTTAATCTTTATAATGAAATGGAATAGAGAAAATGCCCGATGACGTGGCGCTATTGATATGCGCGTCGCTGGGTCAGTTAGGGTAAGGACCAATGCTTCTGGTCAGTGACCGAATGGGTGACCAACGATAATAACCTTCCCATACTTAAGAGATTTCGAGCAGAAGATATGTGTTAAACTATCAGTTTGGCAAGTACAATTATCTCGGCTTGGTAAGCTTCATTGGGGAGATTTAGGTTTTGCAAAATTAACAACTTTTCAAATATAGTTATTTACACTTTCCATTACACTTACAGGTGTAATGGACTGATATCTTACACTTAGTATCTTGCATAAATCTCAATTTCTTGAGTTATTTTCAAGCCAAAGAGAAATGCATGCGTTTTGGAAGCAATATATCACATTTACTAGTCAAAATAAGCAGCAGTATTGTGCGTGGCAGGAAGCAGCTCACCAAGCAGTATAGAGAACTAGCGGCCAGGCTGGAAACTAAGCAGATGCTCCGCTACCCGGATGTAGTTAGCGATGTGTCGCGCGGGACCAAAGCTCACCATTAACTACAAATGGTAGTGAACCATTTCCAAGCACAGTGGGATGCCTCTCTCACCCACCACCACCACCACCGGCCTGTGGCCAAATAGTAAGCAAGACGGCTTGACAAAACTAGTTTTCTGATTATCCAAATCATTTATATCGTTAGGTTGAGATGTATTATGTGAGGTTAGGTTGGGTTGGGTTTAGATTAGGTTTAGTAAACAGGTAGGTTTGAACATACGCTTGCTCTCCCTGACAAGAGGGAGCCAGCTTAGCTTAGCTGCCAACACCCACACATCGTGTCAGCAAGGCGGACAGCCCGCCTGCTTTCATACCTCTCACTGTATTTCCCACTTCTATACTTCCCTTCACCTATGCCTCTCCTTCCTCTTTACTCCCCCGCCCCCCTCCAAAAAAAACCTATCTTGTGTAGCTTTCGGGGATCATTAGCCCCGCGGCCCGGTATCCGACCAGGCCTCCCGGTTGATTGTCTGGTCAACTAGGCTGTTGGACGCGGCTGCTCGCAGTCTGACGTATGACTCACAGCCTGGTTAATCAGGTATTCTTTGGAGGTGTTTATCGAGTTCTCTCTTGAACACTGTGAGGGGTCGGCCAGTTATGCTCCTTATGTGTAGTGGAAGCGTGTTGAACAGTCTCGGGCCTCTGATGTTGATAGTTCTCTCATGAACACTGTGAGAGGTAGGCCAGTTATGCCCCTTATGTGTAGTGGAAGCGTGTTGAACAGTCTCGGGCCTCTGATGTTGATAGTGTTCTCTCTCAAAGTACCTATTGCACCTCTGGTTTTCAACGGGGGTATTTTACACATCCTGCCATGCCTCCTGGTCTCGTGTGATGTTATTTCTGTGTTCAGATTTGGAACTTGTCCCTCTGATATCTTCCAGGTATAGATTACTATCTCTCACCTGCGCTCTGGAGAATACAGATTTTGAAATTTTAATCGGTCCCAATTATCAAGATGATTTATAAAGTGAATTCTAGCGGCGGCAAAAAAATTTTTGCACGCTCTCTAGGTAATCAGTGTCTTGGCCGAAGCAGAGAGTGACATTGTGCTAGGAGGGGGGGGACAGAGGGGAAAGGGTGGGGCTGTGAGGGGATAGGGAGGGGCTAGGAGAGGGGAAGAGAAGGGATAGGGTCGGTCTAGGAGAGAGGGGGGGGGAGGGGGACAACGGGGGGGGGAAGGGTGATGTATGTTCAGAAAGCCAAGACGATGTATTGCTCATTGTTTTATCAAGCACAGACAGAATAAATTCACATCCGTCGCACTGTATTATGATGACACAGAATTTTGACAAACATTGTATAACATGCAAACACACTGTCACGTTTTTTTGTAAGAAAACAATGGCTCTTTGGGCCAACAAATATTTTGTGTGAAATTCTATAAATAAAAATATGCCTAAGGGGGAAGGGGTGTGGAGTAGGAGATTCAGCGAGGGGTGGAGGGAGGGAGGGGGGGAATGGTGGGTTGGGCCGGGGGGGGGGGATATAAAGGTTAGTGTGGTTTAGTTGAGGGGGGGGGGGGGATGGGTAGGGGTTCGAGGTTCACCCACGATCGGTAAGTATCTCTCTCTCTCTCTCTCTCCTCCCAAGCTAAAGTTCTTGCGATGACTTAAATTTGTAACTTGATTATATCCCCTGGTGAGCGGTGGCGGCTGCTTCTTGCTTGGCGGTGCTTGTGTGATCGCTTCGTACTCTGAGGGAGAGAGAGAGAGAGAGAGAGACAGAGAGACAGAGAGACAGTGAGGGGTGGGAAAGAGGAGGAGGAGGAGCAGGAGGGAGGAAAAAATGTTATAAATATATATATAAACCAGCCAGCGGTGCTTGCATAAAGTAAAAAGCAAATGCGACCAATTAAAACCCTAGTTGACTCTACAAGGTGTAATTACAATGCAAATGAGTCTACCCCCCACCACTGTGGTAAGAGCTCACGCGGCTTGTTGGATTGTTCGCGGCTCTCTCCCAGACGGAAGTGGAGAGAGATATGTGGCTGCTCCTTGGAAGATATTCGAGGGTGTAGTGGTGTCGGTGACGAGAACCAGAAATATGGCCAGGGTGTGAGGATGGTGTTAATTGTCTTGATATCCCGGGACACTCGGGGAGTGTGTGGGTGATGGTCCGGGGGTATACTGGGTATACTGGGTATACTGGGTGTACTGCTGCCCTCTTGGTGCCACCACCAGGGGTCTCCTTGCTGGCTTTACCTTCCTGCATTTGTACTCACCTAGTTGTGCTTGCAGGGGATGAGCTCTGGCTCTTTGGTCCCGCCTCTCAATCGTCAATCAACTGGTGTACAGGTTCCTGAGCCTACTGGGCTCTATCATATCTACACTTGAAACTGTGTATGGAGTCAGCCTCCACCACATCACTGCCTAATGATGTGGTGGATTGCATTGCATTGTAAAGTGTGTGTGTGTGTGTGTGTGTGAGTGTGGTGTGTGTGTGTGTGTGTGTGTGTGTGTGTGTGTGTGTGTGTGTAATATACGTGCATACACATGTGTTGATGTATTAATCCCACTTCAGCTGGCCTGGTGTATATTAACACAGTGCAGAAGGGACTTACTGATACTTGTTTTACACAGGTTGCCTTCCATGGTACACGTTCACAACTGGTCATCGTTACATCCTACCACTTAACAAACTCGCATATTTAAATAAATATATTCTATATTCCCTCTATATTTATAAAAAAAAGATTAATGTACATAAATATGAACATGAACTCCACATTTATTATTCAGCAATTTTGATTAGGTAATATATTTTAGCAGGAAATTAGCAACTTGTATTTGGAGATGGTAATGATTTCTTAGGTGCTGTGAGTTATTGCAATGTTCTGCCTGGTTTTCTTAATTATAAGTCCTGGAGCCACTAAGGCATAGAGCGGTGTGGTGTAAGAGCTATATGTATCGCTAAGTATTATGACGCAAGACAGATACAACATCCTGGCTATCAAAGGCACACCGCCCTCACCAAGAACATACACCACAGCTTCGATAATATGAAATTGATCACCTTGTGTGACTTAGGAAAGATTCCCTTTCATACCTGATTTCATCCCATCTATGCTACCGATAGTGACCCAGGAGGAGCCAGGGAGCCGATAGTAATGTTTGTTCAAGGTTGGAGTCAGAGGATTTTTAACAGGTATGGCTGTTGGGTATGTCCCAACATGATCGGATTGGGGATTGGCGTAATGGAACGAGTGCCACTTGACACAGTACCAATGGGACCCACACGACGAATCTTGGAATATCCTGTTAATTGGATAGTGAAATATTTATGCTTTTATTTGTCTTTGCTTTGTATTATATCTATCCTTTTGGGACGTAATTTATCTCCATAAACTGACTGGGTAGAGATATACAGAGACAAGCAGACAAACTGTGAAACATCCACAGGAATATTGACACAGGAAGACAGACAAAGCCAGACTGACAGACAAAGTCAGACTGACAGACATACTGCATGACAGATAAGACACAGACACAGGCATACAGAGAGAGACAAAAAGACAGAGAAAACAGATTCTAACAAAATGAGAGAGAGAGAGAGAGAGAGAGAGAGAGAGAGAGAGAGAGAGAGAGAGAGAGAGAGAGAGAGAGAGAGAGAGAGAGAGAGAGAGAGAGAGAGAGAGAGAGAGAGAGAGATATCCGGGGGCCCAGGATCGATCCGGGCATCACCAGATATTCCACCTTTTGTAATATAAATATAAATAAATCATTGGTAAGGAGCGAGCAGGTTAAAAGCTGCTCCAGGGTGAGGGTGCTCCTCAGTGGGTGTCTCGAAGCCAGTCATACAACAACTGACAACCCCCACAACCAACCCAAAACCAATAGCCAACCCCAGGACTTAGAATAAACCCCCAGAGCAAGAGTCAACTCTCCCCATCTCCCCCCCCCCCTTGAAAACACTAGTCAACCCCCACGACTCATTTTTTCATATCTTGCCCAGTTTATTTGCAAGTATGTCAGGGAAAAGACTAACCCACTGTACTTGGTAGGGATATGATGACAATGAGATGGGATATGAAGTCAAGTAGCTGGAATATGATGACTTAAGTTGAGTTAAGAAGACAATGAGCCGGGATATGAGGAGATTGAACTGGAATATGAGGACAAGGAGCTGGGATATGAGGACAATAAGCAGGGATATGAGGACAATGAGCTGGGATAAGAGGACAATGAGCTGGTATATGAGGACAATGAGCTGGGATATGACGACAATGAGCTGGGATATGAGGACAATGAGCTGGGATATGAGGAGTGAGTGAAAGTATGGTTCCCAAACGATTTGGACCATCGGGGATCGAACGCCGACCCTCTACAAGACCGTTGCTGTACCGGCCAGTCCTAAGTAATGGATGGACTTAGTGTGTAAATTGTCTACTCAACGAAGGGTCATTCATGCATCCGGTCATTCAATCATAACGAGTCATGAAGCGTCATTATTATAACTCTGACCTGTAATTAGCGTATTGTAACCTGATGAGAAGACGGATACAGTGGTTAAGGTTAAGTAAAACATAGTTAGGGGTCCTAACCCCTAACTATATGCCTTAACTATAGCATGCTTTCATTCCCGGTTAACTGTAGCAGACTGGTTGCCAAGACTATCTTATGTGTGCACATAAGACTTATCTTATGTGTGCAGGCCGTCCTCATCAACAATGATTAGCTACTCGTTACTTCACCAGCCAAACCCCTAAGTGTATGAATGACTCTGTCATCAAGCTCAGGCCAGGCTTGCCCCAATCTGTCTTCAGGCCAGGGTCGTCCAAGCCACAACTGACCCACTATATCACAGTTAGGGTTATATTGGTTTGTACTTCTAGTTCCTCGGTGAAGCATTTACTTATTATTATTATTAACATCTTTATTGACAAAATTAATTACAATTTTGCCTAATCTGAGGATTTTGATAGGTCTTATTAAAGTGAGGATAATGCTGGTATTCACTGTCACGCAGGACAGAGGGTCATACATAAGACAATAGGTCTAAACTGTAGGCTGAAGCACATATATATCATGGTTACTTTTACTGAGTGGTTATTGGAGCGGAGGTCGCCAGCAAAGGACTGTTGGAGAAATGTTGGAAGGTCATCAATTGTGAGTCGTGTGTAGAGCGTTTTTCACTCATAAACAGTGAGGTTGGCGGCTGGTGGTAATGAACGTTAGCCTTTGTTGGTGAGGACGGGCTGGAACACTGTGAGATAACAGAGAGAGAACTAGGGAGGGTGTGAGTGAGCGAGTGAGAGGGGGGAGAGGGAGTGTGTGAGGAAGGGAGGGAGTGAAGGAGAGAGGGAGTAAGGAGGTGGTGAAGTAAGTAAAGAAAGAGGGGGTGTTGTGAGGGAAGAAGTAAAGGGTGTAGCGAAGGAGGGAGGGAAAGAGTGAGAGAGAGCGAGATAATGAGGGAGTGGATACGGAAGGGAGAGAGGAAGAGGTGTTGTGAGGGAGAGAGAGAGGGAGTGGTGAGAGGGGGAGGATGAGTTTAGTTACACACCAGGTGTGTGAGGGCGTGTCTACTAATTAACACCAAAGACAGGTGAGACCGCCATTAATATTTATATCTACCTCCTACCCCAGCTAAGGAACCTTTTACTTTTCCACATCACACCAATTTAATTTTTTTTTCATACCATTTTCTTTCCTGGTCAGAAATAAGTTTTTTTTATTTAACCTAATAGCAAATTATACATGTTAGGGGGATTAAATGACCTTGTACAGATTAATAGTCGTCTGAGTTATTTAAGCAAGTTTAATCTTCCTTCAGGCACTAGTATATCAGGCAAATAGATGTTGTGTTGTTGGAGTTAGTGACTTGAATTCTTATTTTTCTGCTGTTTGGGCCGAAGCTGTTGTCTTTCTTATATAGTCTGCCAATGGTAGTTTGTGCAGGATTGTCCCGAGACTTAAACTTGCTGAATATTGAGCTCTTGAAACACATCACACGTAACACAGTGTTAGTTCCTGGCTGGTAAGTGTTATTGCCTAATTGCTTGTGTCGGAAAAGTATAGAAAATGACTTGTTATCCCCCCACAAACTTTGCTTAGTGATCAACAGTCATATTTACAATTTACATGTTTCCAATGAGAAAATGAACGACTTTGTGTCTTCTCTTTTACATAGTCAAGAAAAAAACTTATAAATCAAAATTAACATATATTTTTTTACTAAAGTTATACATGGGCCTGCGGGCCGTTCCAAGCAACAGCCTGTTGGACTAAGTTATCACAAGTCAAGCCTCAGGCCAGGCTTGGGGAGTAAATGAACACCCAGAATCCTCTCCAAGCTCCAGGTTATCTTGAGGTTATCTTGAGATGATTTCGGGGCTTTAGTGTCCCCGCGGCCCGGTCCTCGACCAGGCCTCCACCCCTAGGAAGCAGCCCGTGACAGCTGACTAACACCCAGGTACCTATTTTACTGCTAGGTAACAGGGGCATAGGGTGAAAGAAACTCTGCCCATTGTTTCTCGCCGGCGCCTGGGATCGAACCCAGGACCACAGGATCACAAGTCCAGCGTGCTGTCCGCTCGGCCGACCGGCTCGCTTTCATATACAACAAGTTCCAGGTGGTTCAGATTCTTAGGAGCAGATTGATCACATTGATGTAAAAGGAGAAGCTTTCTTTGATCTGCGACTTAGACACCTTTTACCGGAAAATTTTAGAAAGTTCTTGAAGCTGCTCCGTGATTACTCGGAGATGAATGCATATGGAATGTTCTGGAAAATGTCCAAACGTAACATTTCTTTCTTTCTAGTAAGAAAGACTGCTCAGGAAAATTGTCTTCAAACAACAATTTAGGTTCTTAACTGAATATAAATTCAGGAGAAATTGTGAGAATAAATTAATAAAGGGATGTCTGTGAGCGATAGACAGGAGCCAGATGGAGAGAGACAGAGTGCCGAGGAGATAGACAGGTGAGAAGAGTATACCTTAACCAGTGTAATGTATGAAGCACATGGTGGAGAGTTCGACACATACACCGTAAGAGTCATACACACAGAGAGAGCCATTCACACATACACACACGAATGACTCTCACTCATACACAGTGAGAGTCATTCGCATTCATATGACATATTCTGTCATACTGCAAGATCGTCATACAGTGTCATGCACACTGAGACAGTCATATGCACTTATACACAATCATACACATTTATACAGAGAGAAACAGTCATGCATAGTCATACACACACACAGTGAGAGTAAAAGAGCATAATTTAGGACAATGCTATACAAATACACTGGCAATCTCAAATTTATATACATATTTTAACTATATATACAGGAAGGCTGGTTATCTTATGTTATCACAGTTCTCCATAACTTCAAACACACGGTCAGGTTATCCTCAGTAGTTATCTCACTAAAAAGATACGATGATGTTTAATCAAACAACTTCTTTTCATTGTTTACGATTAAGACGTTAGCATGTGCAGAGAATTGGTTATAATTACGCGGGGTTAGAATACGTAACGTAACTCACAGGTGGGAAATGTACGTGATGTTTCGGTCCGTCTTGGACCCTTATGTGACGACGTTCCGGTCCGTCCTGGACCCTTATGTGGTGACGTTCCGGTCCGTCCTGGACCCTTATGTGGTGACGTTCCGGTCCGTCCTGGACCCTTATGTGGCGACGTTTCGGTCCGTCCTGGACCCTTATGTGACGACGTTTCGGTTCGTCCTGGACCCTTATGTGACGACGTTTCGGTTCGTCCTGGACCCTTATGTGACGACGTTTCGGTCCGTCCTGGACCCTATCCCCCCTTAGGCCAGCAACCACTATTCCATGAGATGCATACCACAACAGACGACTAATTCCTACAGGTGTCACTTTAATGTTAGGTGAACAGAGGCATCAGTTGTGAGAAAACAATGTGCATATGTCTCACTCCTACCAAGATGCGCTTACTACTAAGCTTCTGGGCACTTGGAAGATGTATGCGGACAGTGTTCTGGGATATGAGGATGAGCAGCTGGGATATGAGGATAAGGAGCTGGGATATGAGGACAAGGAGCTGAGATATGAGGACAAGGTTATGGGATAAGAGGATAAGGAGCTGGGATATGAGGACAAGGAGCTGGGATATGAGGACAAGGTTATGGGATAAGAGGATTAGGAGCTGGGATATGAGGTCATCGAGCGGGATGTGAGGTAAGGAGCTGTAATAGGACGAAGTGAAGGAGCGGGGGATCGAACACCGACCATGCAAAAAGCGAAGCCGTTGCTCTATTTCTTTCTTGATTATGGGATAAAACACTTGTATACCGCAGACATTTTCAGCTGTTAAACTGATCAGGGAGAAGCAGGGAAAGTTCCTCAAGTGTGATGTACTCCCTTGTTACTCTGGATAATATATTCTGGATAATATACTCTGGATAATATACTGGATAATATAATATAAGTGAAGGACACTCCCCCCTCACCAGTGTTGCAGATGAAACCTGCTCTATTTTATCCAAATATGACATTCAAATGTTCTTCAATAAATTCAGGCGATTGCTAATGTGAAACTTTTCCCTATCAATATTGCAAGTGAAACTGAAACCTGTGAGTCTCGCCTTCAAAACCATTGTTTCGTCACACATGTTTCTCGTGAAACAACCGGAACAAAAGTGGACTTCTGGAAGAAGGAGAAAAAAAATAGTTTGTTGAAAAAAGTACCGGAACACCGGGGTTTTGGGCCTGAGTCGCTGCAAGCAACAGCTTGCTGGAGCATACATCACAAGCCAAGCCTGACCCCAGGCGGGGCTTGGGGAGTAGAGCCCACAGGACACATGCTGGTAGAATAAGGTGTAGGCCGAGCGAGGCAGGCAGGCAGGCAGGCAGGCAGCCGGGTTGAACTAGTACCATCAGATAAGGCTGAAGGAATGCTGGCAAAAAGTCTTAATAATACCCTGGAACATAACTCTTTCCTTGACGTAATAAGATTTTAATACTGGAATGTCTAATTTGAGAGCAATTTACGATTAACCTTTCAACGTGTAAAATATAGTCAAGATAGTATATTAAAGTAAAATAATGAAATAATGAAATACAATTGTTGTTAGAAAAATATATATTTATAATGATTATGTTGCTAAGTTGTTGAGGTGTATGTTAAGAGTTGAGCGCTGGCCCAGGTGCCATGGAGGTGAGAGTATGATGGCTCATGACGCCACATCATTAACCTGTGTGATACTCTCAATGAAATCGCGGCCGGGCAGGTGAGGCTGCCTGGCCAAACCTGTATCGACGCTCGTATATTGATGTACGTCGGTAAACCAGACGCAGGAGAGACAGTGTGCTGACGGAGTCTTAACCAGCTCCGACTGCCTCTACTTCATCCTCCCACACCACCAGCAGGTGTGGTATTACTGTTTACAAGTTTGCCTTTAATATACTTTTATTTTACTCCAGTTATTATTATTATTATTCTAGAGAGCATGAGGGGAGGGAGGGGATTGAACGCCGACCTGCATGAGGCGAGACCGTCGCTCTACCGTCCCATCCAAGTGGTTGGCCATAGCGTGAATTACACCTATTTTTATCATGCTCAACTGTATTGTTTTATCCAGTGTTCATCGATTTACATTAATGTGAACAGCGACGGCCTTGGTTGTTACAGAGTTAGCGTTCAATCCCCTGGTATCCCTAGTGGTTGTGCTTCGTTCTCTCAATGCGACCTTACATCCCAACTCTTAGTCTGTAATCATCCCCAAGCAGTATAAGGTCATACTCGCTCAGCGCTTTCTCAACTAAATGAGCTTCTGGGGTCAGTGACTCTATTCTCGTTTTTCTGATCATATTTACATATAAAATTGTGCTTTGAGATAACGTCAACTGCTTCAGCTAACACCATCTATTTATTTAACTCCTGCTTCGCCCGTCTGACATATGTTACTCATTTGTGTCTCTAGTTTCCATCTTTGTCACCTCGTTGCGCCATTCCTCGCTGTGAAGATTGCTTGTGCCTGCGTGTGTTTGCGTGTGTGCGTCCGTGCGTGAGAGTCCGTCTACATGCCCGACCTCCTAGTCCTTGGGCTCCGATTTTCCAACTGTCGTCTAATGCAGCGTGTCTCTGCATATTGGTATCTTGTTGCATATATGCTTGCAAAGCCGGGTGTTTGCTCATATATATATGAGTGAGTTTGGGTGGACGTAAAGAGAAGCTGCCTCGTATGGGCTATAGACTCGCAGTTTCCTTTATTCTTTATTCAGTCCATCTTCTACCTAATTCACTCACCTTATTGCACATACGATTAAGTTATTCCTAATACTCAAGCGGCTCATCTGAGTGTCTTATTTCCACATATATCCACTCGTCTGGGTGCTACTGAACCCAAGCATTATCTCTGAATCATTGGCCTTACATATTATATATGTCAGGATCATGTTCCCTCTGAGACTCAATATTTTAAATAGCATTAGGTGCAGGTTAGTCCTTAGTCTGTTCTCGTAGATCGTTTCCCTTCTGCTTTGGCTTTAGACGAGGAAATCGTTGTACTTTCGCGGTTTTTCCCTGTGGTCTTTTGTGGTGGGGTATTTTGTGGTCTTTTGTGGTGGGGTATTTTGTGGTACTTTGTGGTGGGGTATTTTGTGGTCTTTTGTGGTGGGGTATTTTGTGGTACTTTGTGGTGGGGTATTTTGTGGTCTTTTGTGGTGGGGTATTTTGTGGTCTTTTGTGGTGGGGTATTTTGTGGTCTTTTGTGGTGGGGTATTTTGTGGTCTTTTGAGGTGGGGTATTTTGTGGTCTTTTGTGGTGGGGTATTTTGTGGTCTTTTGTGGTGGGGTATTTTGTGGTCTTTTGAGATGGGGTATTTTGTGGTCTTTTGTGGTGGGGTATTTTGTGGTCTTTTGTGGTGGGGTATTTATGCTAGTGTTGCGTAGTCTTGCACAGGTCAGGGCCAGAATTCATCAAGTATTGTCGCTTCTACTTACGAAACCTCAACATCTTTCATTATAATGGTTGGTGTATTTACAATTATTAAACAGGTTATGAGCACCGAAGCACTACGAGGTTGTTTATAACAACCTTGGGTTGTGGAGTTTCCCAGCTTGTAAACTGTTTAATAAATGTAAATAAAGTCGCCATGACTTAAGACATCTTAAGACATTTTTGACATCTTAAGATATCTTCGTCTTTGTTCTTCCTAAAGGTTGTTTTTATATGTATGTTATCTCACATTATCTGTCCTCTCACTTAAAGGACATCACCTTTGGCTCAATCTATCCTCACCTCAACGTCAAAATTCCGGTGCTATAGTGAATGCAAAAACCCACTAAAATTGACGCCTCGGATATCAGATTTGAAGGGTTTGTTAGGCTACCTTTCTGACGATTTTAGTAACACAAAATTTAGTAAATTTTAGTAACACATTTCAAGTAACACTTGAAATGAAGCACATTTCAAGTGCTTTTCAAAGCACTTGAAATTTGACGCTGGTAAATTGTGACATGGGGCTGGTTGACATGATTATAGTATTGTGATGATAGGTCATATTTACCATAATTTACCTGAATACCGCCGTCTCTAGTGTCCTCGAGGGGTACAGGTAGCCGCCGGTAGGGGAAAGTTTCCCTTATTATTATTGTACCTGGCGGGGTTGAGCTTCAGCTCCCTGGTCCCGCCTCTCAAGTGATACTCGACTCTTGTATAGGTTGGTGGAGTGCGTTGCGTAGGGTTACCCCATACATATCCACAGTTACCTGCTACACATGTCCAGAGTTACCTGCTACACATATCCACAGTTACCTGCTACACATATCCGACAATTGCACAAGTTTGCAGAACGGCCGGGTAAGCTGAGTGCGGTTCGTGCCAACCGGCCATCTCAGTGTTCCTACACCGGGATCCGTTTACGAGCGGGCATTACGCCGCTCATAACCTTCATCCCTGTGCTTAACGTTCTCCTTAACCGGCTCAGAAGTCTGAACGTGTGGTTATTTTTTCTACCACAGACGTGGCCACACATTTACAATGCTAACCAGTATATATATATACATTTTCCTGTGTGTTGTGTGAGTGGTGGGGAGACCACCCCCCAGGCTACCCCTAGAGGGAAGAACCTGCCTGAAATTTCCCCAGGTGTGCACAACCCGTCTGCTTCCCCCTGGGGCCAGATCCCACCTGCCTCCCCCTGGGGCCAGACCCCACCTGCCTCCCCCTGGGGCCAGACCCCACCTGCCTTCCCCTGGGGCCAGACCCCACCTGCCTCCCCTGGGGCCAGACCAAACCTGCCTCCCCCTGGGGCCAGACCCCACCTGCCTTCCCCTGGGGCCAGACCCCACCTGCCTCCCCTGGGGTTAGATCCCACCTGCCTCCCCCTGGAGCCAGACCCCACCTGCCTCCCCTGGGGCCAGACCCCACCTACCTCCCCTGGGGGCTGACTCCACCAGCCTCCCCCTGGGGGCCAGACCCCACCTGCCTCCCCCTGGGGCCAAACCCCACCTGTCTCCCCCTGGGGGCCTGATCCAGCCTCGCTGCTACCCCCGGCCCTATCTCATCCTGATGTAGCGTGCCGCTGAACCAACAATTAGTGAAATTAGCGGTAATTAAGTTGCATTTAATTAATAAAACGAGGCTGGTAGATGTGGTGTTGGTTCTTCCTGCCGGAGTCGTTGTCTCTGGCCACCACTGGCGACCTCTGGTAATTGTTGCCATGTGATAGGATATCCTGGTGTGTAGGTGGGGGTGTAGGGTGCTGAAGGTGGGGGTGTAGGGTGCTGAAGGGGGGGGTGTAGGGTGCTGAAGGTGGGGGTGTAGGGTGCTGAAGGTGGGGGTGTAGGGTCCTGAAGGTGGGGGTGTAGGGTGCTGAAGGTGGGGGTGTTGGGTGCTGAAGGTGGGGGTGTAGGGTGCTGAAGGTGGGGGTGTAGGGTGCTGAAGGTGGGGGTGTAGGGTGCTGATGGTGGGGGTGTAGGGTGCTGAAGGTGGGGGTGTTGGGTGCTGAAGGTGGGGGTGTAGGGTGCTGAAGGTGGGGGTGTAGGGTGCTGAAGGTGGGGGGTGTAGGGTGCTGAAGGTGGGGGTGTTGGGTGCTGAAGGTGGGGGTGTAGGGTCCTGAAGGCGGGGGGTGTAGGGTGCTGAAGGTGGGGGTGTAGGGTGCTGAAGGTGGGGGTGTTGGGTGCTGAAGGTGGGGGTGTTGGGTGCTGAAGGTGGGGGTGTAGGGTGCTGAAGGTGGGGGTGTAGGGTGCTGAAGGTGGGGTGTAGGGTGCTGAAGGTGGGGGTGTAGGGTGCTGAAGGTGGGGGTGTTGGGTGCTGAAGGTGGGGGTGTAGGGTCCTGAAGGTGGGGGGTGTAGGGTGCTGAAGGTGGGGGTGTAGGGTGCTGAAGGTGGGGGTGTAGGGTGCTGAAGGTGGGGGTGTAGGGTCCTGAAGGTGGGGGAGTAGGGTCCTGAAGGTGGGGGTGTAGGGTGCTGAAAGTGGGGGTGTAGGGTGCTGAAGGTGGGGGTGTAGGGTGTTGAAGGTGGGGGTGTAGGGTGCTGAAGGTGGGGGTGTAGGGTGTTGAAGGTGGGGGTGTAGGGTGCTGAAGGTGGGGGTGTAGGGTGTTGAAGGTGGGGGTGTAGGGTGTTGAAGGTGGGGGTGTAGGGTGCTGAAGGTGGGGGTGTAGGGTGTTGAAGGTGGGGGTGTAGGGTGTTGAAGGTGGGGGTGTAGGGTGCTGAAGGTGGGGGTGTAGGGTGTTGAAGGTGGGGGTGTAGGGTGCTGAAGGTGGGGGTGTAGGGTGCTGAAGGTGGGGGTGTAGGGTGTTGAAGGTGGGGGTGTAGGGTGCTGAAGGTGGGGGTGTAGGGTACTGAAGGTGGGGGTGTAGGGTGTTGAAGGTGGGGGTGTAGGGTGTTGAAGGTGGGGGTGTAGGGTGCTGAAGGTGGGGGTGTAGGGTGCTGAAGGTGGGGGTGTAGGGTGTTGAAGGTGGGGGTGTAGGGTGCTGAAGGTGGGGGTGTAGGGTGCTGAAGGTGGGGGTGTAGGGTGCTGAAGGTGGGGGTGTAGGGTGCTGAAGGTGGGGGTGTAGGGTGTTGAAGGTGGGGGTGTTGGGTGCTGAAGGTGGGGGTGTAGGGTGCTGAAGGTGGGGGTGTAGGGTGCTGATGGTAGGGGTGTAGGGAGCTGAAGGTGGGGGTGTAGGGTGCTGAAGGTGGGGGTGTAGGGTGCTGAAGGTGGGGGTGTAGGGTGCTGAAGGTGGGGGTGTAGGGTGTTGAAGGTGGGGGTGTAGGGTGCTGAAGGTGGGGGTGTAGGGTGCTGAAAGTGGGGGTGTAGGGTGCTGAAGGTGGGGGTGTAGGGTGCTGAAGGTGGGGGTGTAGGGTGCTGAAGGTGGGGGGTGTAGGGTGCTGAAGGTGGGGGTGTAGGGTGCTGAAGGTGGGGGTGTAGGGTGATGAAGGTGGGGGTGTAGGGTGCTGAAGGTGGGGGTGTAGGGTCCTGAAGGTGAGGGTGTAGGGTCCTGAAGGTGGGGGTGTAGGGTGCTGAAGGTGGGGGTGTAGGGTGCTGAAGGTGGGGGTGTAGGGTCCTGAAGGTTGGGGTGTAGGGTGCTGAAGGTGGGGGTGTAGGGTGCTGAAGGTGGGGGTGTTGGGTCCTGAAGGTGAGGGTGTTGGGTCCTGAAGGTGGGGGTGTAGGGTGCTGAAGGTGGGGGTGTTGGGTCCTGAAGGTGAGGGTGTTGGGTCCTGAAGGTGGGGGTGTTGGGGGCTGAAGGTGGGGGTGTAGGGTGCTGAAGGTGGGGGTGTAGGGTGCTGAAGGTGGGGGTGTAGGGTCCTGAAGGTGAGGGTGTAGGGTCCTGAAGGTGGGGGTGTAGGGTGCTGAAGGTGGGGGTGTTGGGTCCTGAAGGTGAGGGTGTTGGGTCCTGAAGGTGGGGGTGTTGGGTGCTGAAGGTGGGGTGTAGGGTGCTGAAGGTGGGGGTGTAGGGTCCTGAAGGTGAGGGTGTAGGGTCCTGAAGGTGAGGGTGTAGGGTGCTGAAGGTGGGGGTGTAGGGTCCTGAAGGTGGGGGTGTAGGGTGCTGAAGGTGGGGGTGTAGGGTCCTGAAGGTGGGGGTGTAGGGTGCTGAAGGTGGGGGTGTAGAGTGCTGAAGGTGGGGGTGTAGGGTCCGCAAGGTGAGGGTGTAGGGTCCTGAAGGTGGGGGTGTAGGGTGCTGAAGGTGGGGGTGTAGGGTGCTGAAGGTGGGGGTGTAGGGTCCTGAAGGTGGGGGTGTAGGGTGCTGAAGGTGGGGGTGTAGGGTGCTGAAGGTGAGGGGGGGTGCTGAAGGTGGGGGTGTAGGGTGCTGAAGGTGGGGGTGTAGGGTGCTGAAGATGGGGGTGTAGGGTCGTGAAGGTGGGGGGGGGGGGTGCATAAAAGTATGCGGCCCCAGCATGGAGCCCGTACCTCGCGAAGCACAAGACGAAGCTTTATAAAGTTCAGAGGTATGCCACTGGACTAGTCCCTGAACTAAGAGGCATGAGTTACGAGGAAATGCTATGTGAACTGCACCTCACATTGCTGGAAAACAGACGAGCATAATCACCACATACAAAATCTGAGGGGAGTTAACAGGGGTAGAGAAGAATGGATTATTTAACACGGGTGGTACACAGACAGGGACACTTTTTTCAGTGTCAGAGTAGTTAGTATTATGTGGTTTAGGCTGACTCCATACACAGTTTCAAGTGTAGATATGATAGAGCCCAGTTCAAGTTCAAGTATGTTTATTGAGACAAGAAAAAAATACATCTCAAAGGGATAAAGTAGCTTAGGCTATTTCTAACCCCGTAGAGGCCAGTAGGCTCAGGAATCTGTACACCAGTTGATTGACAGTTGAGAGGCGGGACCAAAGAAACAAAACTCAACCCCCGCAAGCACAAGTAGGTGAGTACACACTCGCGCGTGCGCGTGAGTCATAAGAATGTTAGAAAGTTTTATTTTATCGTAAGAGCAGTGAGAAAATAGAATGAATTATTTTCACTATTGAAAAATGAAGTAAACTCCAATTATAATTTGAGTGGATAGGGAAGTAGGTGAGGAGTCATTGCATTAGACAATTGATGGCTGGAAAGGCGTGTCCAAGAGGTAAAGCGCCTCCACCGGGGACCAATATGGGAGTATAGACACCCACACAGCCAAGAGAGAGCACTCGTACACCAGGTAGGAGAAAGTCTCCCAGAGATTCTTACTCAAGAGGTTCATCACCAGTTCTGGAAACAGCTGTGACACCAGTGTGGGCCCTTCCCTGCTGGGGGTCGATCCCCCCCCTCGCCTTACTTGGCACCTGACCTCCACTCACCTGCTTGTGCTTGCGGGGGGGTTGAGCTTCGGCTCTTTGGTCCCGTCTCTCATCCATCAATCAACTGGTGTACAGATTCCTGAGCCTATTGGGCTCTATCATATCTACATTTGAAACTGTGTATGGAGTCAGCCTCCACCACATCACTGCCTAATGCATTCCATTTACTAACTACTCTGACAATGAAAAAGTTCTTTCTGATGTCTCTAATGTTTCTTTCTAATGTGTGTGTACTCACCTATTTGTACTCGCCTATTTGTGCTTGCAGGATCGAGCATTGGCTTTTGGATCCCGCCTTTCCAGCCATCGGTTGTTTACAGCAATGACTCCTGTGTGTGTGTGTGTGTGTGTGTGTGTGTGTGTGTGTGTGTGTGTGTGTGTGTGTGTGTGTGTGTGTGTGTGTGTGTGTGTTTTTGTGTGTGTGTTTATTCATGTGTGTGCCGGCGGTGTGCTTTCATGCACATGCATCCCTCACTCATTCAGAATACATATACTTTGTATTCTTTGAATTGCTTTTAATTCATTTTCTCTAGCGTGACATTTGGTGATAACGCCGCAGAGACGCCTGACGGAAGCGCTGAGATAGAGATTGCAGCCTGGCAACCTTTACTACAAGTAAAGCTAGATTACCTAGATAACCCTTATCACCTCGTGTAAATAAGAATGGGGGGAAACAATATAAGAATGGAGATGAGATGGAAGGAGAGAAGATAAGAAGTAAACGAAGAAACTGAGTTAGATGAGTGACTATACAGAAGGAATGTTGGCGTAGAGAAAGAGGTGAAGTGGAGACATAACAGGAAGAGAACATGTTATTGTGAACAGGAAGAGAACATGTTATTGTGAACAGGAAGAGAACATGTTATTGTGAACAGGAAGGGAACATGTTATTGTGAACAGGAAGGGAACATGTTATTGTGAACAGGAAGAGAACATGTTATTGTGAACAGGAAGAGAACATGTTATTGTGAACAGGAAGAGAACATGTTATTGTGAACAGGAAGGGAACATGTTATTGTGAACAGGAAGGGAACATGTTATTGTGAACAGGAAGAGAACATGTTATTGTGAACAGGAAGAGAACATGTTATTGTGACCTGTTGCAAGGCAACACATTATTCACTCTCGAAATTAGAGTGCACATCAGATGAACAGTTGCACATCAGATGAACAGTTGCACATCAGATGAACAGTTACACATCAGATGAACAGTTGCACATCAGATGAATAGTTGCACATCAGATGAACAGTTGCACATCAGATGAACAGTTACACATCAGATGAACAGTTGCACATCAGATGAACAGTTGCACATCAGATGAACAGTTGCACATCAGATGAACAGTTGCACATCAGATGAACAGTCTGCACATCAGATGAACAGTCTGCACATCAGATGAACAGTTGCACATCAGATGAACAGTTGCACATCAGATGAACAGTTGCACATCAGATGAACAGTTGCACATCAGATGAACAGTTGCACATCAGATGAACAGTTGCACATCAGATGAACAGTTGCACATCAGATGAACAGTTGCACATCAGATGAACAGTTACACATCAGATGAACAGTTGCACATCAGATGAACAGTTGCACATCAGATGAACAGTTGCACATCAGATGAACAGTTGCACATCAGATGAACAGTTGCACATCAGATGAACAGTTGCACATCAGATGAACAGTTGCACATCAGATGAACAGTTGCACATCAGATGAACAGTTGCACATCAGATGAACGGTCTGCACATCAGATGAACAGTTGCACATTGCTCCTCGAGGCCTCAGCCCCTGCCACCCCCCCCCCCCACATTCTGGCATACCTCCCGGAGTCACCAATATGATTGATTGCAAAGATAATTACTAACTAAAACAATATATGCGTTGTGCGACAACACTTCTTGAAGAAATTAATAGTTGCCGTCAAATGACTTGACAAGTAAAAGACGTACATGAGGCCCTAACTAGCCGGATTCCACGTGACTTGTGGAGAGGTGCTGTTCGTCCGTCCCTCCGTCCCTCCGTCCCTCCGTCCGTCCGTCCGTCCGTCCGTCCGTCCGTCCGTCCGTCCGTCCGTCCGTCCGTCCGTCCGTCCGTCTGTCCGTCTGTCCGTCTCGTGAAGTTGGGGTGAGATAGTCTCTGTCTCTCGTGAGCCCTTAATATAGTCACCGTTGTTGTGTAAGATTCAGCTACTCGGAACAAAACGTTTCAAGTAGCACGGGCTATGGTGAGCCCGTAGTGGACATACCTGGCACAGGAGCGGGGCAAGTAGCACGGGCTATGGTGAGCCCGTAGTGGACTTACCTGGCACAGGAGCGGGGCAAGTAGCACGGGCTATGGTGAGCCCGTAGTGGACTTACCTGGCACAGGAGCGGGGCAAGTAGCACGGGCTATGGTGAGCCCGTAGTGGACTTACCTGGCACAGGAGCGGGGCAAGTAGCACGGGCTATGGTGAGCCCGTAGTGGACTTACCTGGCACAGGAGCGGGGCAAGTAGCACGGGCTCTGGTGAGCCCGTAGTGGACTTACCTGCACCGGAGCGGGGCAAGTAGCACGGGCTATGGTGAGCCCGGAGTGGACTTACCTGGCACAGGAGCGGGGCAAGTAGCACGGGCTATGGTGAGCCCGTAGTGGACTTACCTGGCACAGGAGCGGGGCAAGTAGCACGGGCTATGGTGAGCCCGTAGTGGACTTACCTGGCACAGGAGCGGGGCAAGTAGCACGGGCAATGGTGAGCCCGTAGTGGACTTACCTGGCACAGGAGCGGGGCAAGTAGCACGGGCTATGGTGAGCCCGTAGTGGACTTACCTGGCACAGGAGCGGGGCAAGTAGCACGGGCTATGGTGAGCCCGTAGTGGACTTACCTGGCACAGGAGCGGGGCAAGTAGCACGGGCTATGGTGAGCCCGTAGTGGACTTACCTGGCACAGGAGCGGGGCAAGTAGCACGGGCTATGGTGAGCCCGTAGTGGACTTACCTGGCACAGGAGCGGGGCAAGTAGCACGGGCTATGGTGAGCCCGTAGTGGACTTACCTGGCACAGGAGCGGGGCAAGTAGCACGGGCAATGGCGAGCCCGTAGTGGACTTACCTGGCACAGGAGCGGGGCAAGTAGCACGGGCTATGGTGAGCCCGTAGTGGACTTACCTGGCACAGGAGCGGGGAAAGTAGCACGGGCTATGGTGAGCCCGTAGTGGACTTACCTGGCACAGGAGCGGGGCAAGTAGCACGGGCAATGGTGAGCCCGGAGTGGACTTACCTGGCACAGGAGCGGGGCAAGTAGCACGGGCTATGGTGAGCCCGTAGCGGACTTACCTGGCACAGGAGCGGGGCAAGTAGCACGGGCTATGGTGAGCCCGTAGTGGACTTACCTGGCACAGGAGCGGGGCAAGTAGCACGGGCTATGGTGAGCCCGTAGTGGACTTACCTGGCACAGGAGCGGGGCTGAAAACTTCAACAGTCAACATCATGCAGTACTTAAATAGTCCGGTCCCTCACTCTCCCCTCCCCCACACTCTCCCTCCACCACACTCACCCTCCACCACACTCACCCTCCACCACACTCACCCTCCTCCACACTCACCCTCCACCACACTCACCCTCCACCACACTCACCCTCCACCACACTCACCCTCCTCCACACTCACCCTCCACCACACTCACCCTCCACCACCCCTCCACTCACCCCTCCACCACACTCACCCCTCCACCACACTCACCCTCCACCACACTCACCCCTCCACCACACTCACCCCTCCACCACACTCACCCTCCACCACACTCACCCTCCACCACACTCACCCTCCACCACACTCACCCCTCCACCACACTCACCCTCCACCACACACACCCTCCACCACACTCACCCACCACCACACTCACCCCTCCACCACACTCACCCTCCACCACACTCACCCTCCACCACACTCACCCTCCACCACACTCACCCCTCCACCACACTCACCCTCCACCACACTCACCCTCCACCACACTCACCCTCCACCACACTCACCCTCCACCACACTCACCCCTCCACCACACTCACCCTCCACCACACTCACCCCTCCACCACACTCGCCCCACTGGGCAGAAATACGTGAGTTTCATAATTGGACATTGTACACGAACACATAATCTTGGTCTAGCACTTGAGATACCTCGCAACCTCCTCATTGCTGAGGTGTTCAATGATAATATACTTCCAAGCCCTTATATCATATAAACACCTTGCACAGAACCATATAAATTATCCCCGCGCTCGCTGAACAACAAATTCTCCCTGACGCTCGTCCTATATACACGAAGCGTGTATTAAAAATGAACTTGTATTACACACTGTTCGTTTAGAGTAAGTGTATATAACATTGACGTCCGCTGTAACGCAACTCTCCTGTTACGAAGGTGTCCGCTGTGGGGGGGGGGGGTAGGGAGGGGTCTTGACAAAAAATAGGTTGGCTCAACAAAGGAGTAGTGGAGGGGGGTTGGGGGAGGGGGGGGGAGGGGGGGCCGTAAGTAACTTCGTCGTGTTGAGGAACCTAAGTATTAGATTATGATCCCCTAATTATATCAGTGTAAACCCAGGATATTGGGCATCTCTGCCAGGATTCCTGAAGCTCTCCTCCCTGGATATGGCTCAGGTCTCTGTGGGGGTGTAGCGAGGTGTTGGTCCTGTGGTGGGGGTCTTTGTGGGGTGTACAGAGGTGTTGGTCCTGTGGTGCTGGTCTTTGTGGGGTGTACAGAGGTGTTGGTCCTGTGGTGCTGGTCTTTGTGGGGTGTACAGAGGTGTTGGTCCTGTGGTGGGGGTCTCTGTGGGGGTGTAGCGAGGTGTTGGTCCTGTGGTGGGGGTCTTTGTGGGGTGTACAGAGGTGTTGGTCCTGTGGTGCTGGTCTTTGTGGGGTGTACAGAGGTGTTGGTCCTGTGGTGGGGGTCTCTGTGGGGGTGTAGCGAGGTGTTGGTCCTGTGGTGGGGGTCTTTGTGGGGTGTACAGAGGTGTTGGTCCTGTGGTGGGGGTCTTTGTGGGGTGTACAGAGGTGTTGGTCCTGTGGTGCTGGTCTTTGTGGGGTGTACAGAGGTGTTGGTCCTGTGGTGCTGGTCTTTGTGGGGGTGTACAGAGGTGTTGGTCCTGTGGTGGGGTCTTTGTGGGGTGTACAGAGGTGTTGGTCCTGTGGTGGGGGTCTTTGTGGGGTGTACAGAGGTGTTGGTCCTGTGGTGCTGGTCTTTGTGGGGTGTACAGAGGTGTTGGTCCTGTGGTGGGGGTCTCTGTGGGGGTGTACAGAGGTGTTGGTCCTGTGGTGGGGGTCTTTGTGGGGTGTACAGAGGTGTTGGTCCTGTGGTGGGGTCTTTGTGGGGTGTACAGAGGTGTTGGTCCTGTGGTGCTGGTCTTTGTGGGGTGTACAGAGGTGTTGGTCCTGTGGTGCTGGTCATTGTGGGGTGTACAGAGGTGTTGGTCCTGTGGTGCTGGTCTTTGTGGGGTGTACAGAGGTGTTGGTCCTGTGGTGCTGGTCATTGTGGGGTGTACAGAGGTGTTGGTCCTGTGGTGGGGGTCTTTGTGGGGTGTACAGAGGTGTTGGTCCTGTGGTGCTGGTCTTTGTGGGGTGTACAGAGGTGTTGGTCCTGTGGTGCTGGTCTTTGTGGGGTGTACAGAGGTGTTGGTCCTGTGGTGCTGGTCTCTGTGGGGTGTACAGAGGTGTTGGTCCTGTGGTGGGGGTCTTTGTGGGGTGTACAGAGGTGTTGGTCCTGTGGTGGGGGTCTTTGTGGGGTGTACAGAGGTGTTGGTCCTGTGGTGGGGGTCTTTGTGGGGTGTACAGAGGTGTTGGTCCTGTGGTGCTGGTCTTTGTGGGGTGTACAGAGGTGTTGGTCCTGTGGTGCTGGTCTTTGTGGGGTGTACAGAGGTGTTGGTCCTGTGTGCTGGTCATTGTGGGGTGTACAGAGGTGTTGGTCCTGTGGTGCTGGTCTTTGTGGGGTGTACAGAGGTGTTGGTCCTGTGGTGCTGGTCATTGTGGGTGTACAGAGGTGTTGGTCCTGTGGTGCTGGTCTTTGTGGGGGTTAACAAAGGTGTTGGTCCTGTGGTGGGGTCTTTGTGGGGTGTACAGAGGTGTTGGTCCTGTGGTGGGGGTCTTTGTGGGGTGTACAGAGGTGTTGGTCCTGTGGTGCTGGTCTCTGTGGGGTGTACAGAGGTGTTGGTCCTGTGGTGGGGGTCTTTGTGGGGTGTACAGAGGTGTTGGTCCTGTGGTGGGGGTCTTTGTGGGGTGTACAGAGGTGTTGGTCCTGTGGTGGGGGTCTTTGTGGGGTGTACAGAGGTGTTGGTCCTGTGGTGCTGGTCTTTGTGGGGTGTACAGAGGTGTTGGTCCTGTGGTGCTGGTCTTTGTGGGGTGTACAGAGGTGTTGGTCCTGTGGTGCTGGTCATTGTGGGGTGTACAGAGGTGTTGGTCCTGTGGTGCTGGTCTTTGTGGGGTGTACAGAGGTGTTGGTCCTGTGGTGCTGGTCATTGTGGGGTGTACAGAGGTGTTGGTCCTGTGGTGCTGGTCTTTGTGGGGGTGTACAGAGGTGTTGGTCCTGTGGTGGGGTCTTTGTGGGGTGTACAGAGGTGTTGGTCCTGTGGTGGGGTCTTTGTGGGGTGTACAGAGGTGTTGGTCCTGTGGTGGGGGTCTTTGTGGGGTGTACAGAGGTGTTGGTCCTGTGGTGCTGGTCTCTGTGGGGTGTACAGAGGTGTTGGTCCTGTGGTGGGGGTCTTTGTGGGGTGTACAGAGGTGTTGGTCCTGTGGTGCCCGACCAAACCTCTCATATTTAGGAACACCTCCGCCAGCATTGAAATCACGGGAGTTGTTTTTCTCATGAGTAAATTATTACATTTAATTTGTTTAAATTCGGGTCTGGCAGTTGGTGGTGAGTAGTGAGTATATTCTAACAGTCACGATTTCCTGCAAATCTGGAAAATATTTATATGATATTTTGAAAGATTGAGCGAGCACTGTGCACCTTGCAGAAATATTTGGCTGAGGAACTTCTTGAAGGACTTGACAAGCGAGGGGGAGTATTGTATACCTGGCAATTTGCGTGAGATTGTGTCAAACACGTGCAAGCAAGAGGAAATATTGTGTTGCATTTCTGAGAGAAGTATCGCCAGTCCTGTGTCAACATTAGTCTTGTTGCCACAAGACTAATGTTGACAGTGGTGGGCACGTCCTCGTCGTATATTCCAGCTGCAGATATGTGCAGTCAGCCAGAATTCGGCTCGAAAATAACGCTCATGAGTCACATTTGCGATATTTCCGATATTTTGAAAACTGCAGCAGGGGTTTGGGCAAAATGTGACCCATCGCCGTTTTCAGTAATTGGCATATTTTCCGTATAAAAATCGTATATTCCAGCTGCAGATATGTGCATTGAGCCAGAATTCGGCTCCAAAATAAAGCTCATGAGTCAGGTTTGCGATATTTCCTATATTTTGAAATATCGGAAATACCAACCTAACCTGTAATGTGGTGGGAGGCGGGGGCGAGGACGGGATGCCAACAGAGGCACTTGGCACTAGGGGGCATAGCAGTAAAATCCCTCTCCTGAGGACCTGTTTGAAGATGACCCCATGCGTTAGGGGCACCATTAACACTGCCCTATGTTGCTGCTCATTGTCTGGACTGTCCAGCAAAATATTCTCAGATTTGGCGTCGGTTGGAATCCACCTGTTATACTAACTAAGCACGCAACTATATTAGTAAGACATTCTCCTCACCTTGGAAATAATATACTCAATCTTACGTTCTCATAATCTCACCTGACCAATATGAGCGTAGCTGTGCCACTAAATACACCGAAGATTGATAACCCAAACGAATTTTTAATGAATGTGATATCAACCCCAAATCAAATATCAGATGTCATCTTAACCTTACTGGATTTTGAAGTAGCCATTGACAGTATGCCTAGGCACTCTGCACCAGGTAGACAGTATGCCTAGGCACTCTGCACCAGGTAGACAGTATGCCTAGACACTCTGCACCAGGTAGACAGTATGCCTAGACACTCTGCACCAGGTAGACAGTATGCCTAGGCACTCTGCACCAGGTAGACAGTATGCCTAGACACTCTGCACCAGGTAGACAGTATGCCTAGACACTCTGCACCAGGTAGACAGTATGCCTAGACACTCTGCACCAGGTAGACAGTATGCCTAGGCACTCTGCACCAGGTAGACAGTATGCCTAGGCACTCTGCACCAGGTAGACAGTATGCCTAGGCACTCTGCACCAGGTAGACAGTATGCCTAGACACTCTGCACCAGGTAGACAGTATGCCTAGGCACTCTGCACCAGGTAGACAGTATGCCTAGACACTCTGCACCAGGTGGACAGTATGCCTAGACACTCTGCACCAGGTGGACAGTATGCCTAGACACTCTGCACCAGGTAGACAGTATGCCTATGTACTCTGCACCAGGTAGACAGTATGCCTAGGCACTCTGCACCAGGTAGACAGTATGCCTAGACACTCTGCACCAGGTAGACAGTATGCCTATGTACTATGCACCAGGTAGACAGTATGCCTAGACACTCTGCACCAGGTAGACAGTATGCCTAGGCACTCTGCACCAGGTGGACAGTATGCCTAGACACTCTGCACCAGGTAGACAGTATGCCTAGACACTCTGCACCAGGTGGACAGTATGCCTAGACACTCTGCACCAGGTGGACAGTATGCCTAGACACTCTGCACCAGGTAGACAGTATGCCTAGACACTCTGCACCAGGTAGACAGTATGCCTAGACACTCTGCACCAGGTAGACAGTATGCCTAGACACTCTGCACCAGGTGGACAGTATGCCTAGACACTCTGCACCAGGTAGACAGTATGCCTAGACACTCTGCACCAGGTAGACAGTATGCCTAGACACTCTGCACCAGGTAGACAGTATGCCTAGACACTCTGCACGAGGTGGACAGTATGCCTAGACACTCTGCACCAGGTGGACAGTATGCCTAGACACTCTGCACCAGGTAGACAGTATGCCTATGTACTCTGCACCAGGTAGACAGTATGCCTAGACACTCTGCACCAGGTAGACAGTATGCCTAGACACTCTGCACCAGGTAGACAGTATGCCTAGGCACTCTGCACCAGGTAGACAGTATGCCTAGACACTCTGCACCAGGTAGACAGTATGCCTATGTACTCTGCACCAGGTAGACAGTATGCCTAGACATTCTGCACCAGGTAGACAGTATGCCTATGTACTCTGCACCAGGTAGACAGTATGCCTATGTACT
This sequence comes from Procambarus clarkii, assembly GCF_020424385.1. Taxonomy (NCBI): domain Eukaryota; kingdom Metazoa; phylum Arthropoda; class Malacostraca; order Decapoda; family Cambaridae; genus Procambarus; species Procambarus clarkii. The sequence continues at coordinate 8,416,850 of NC_059637.1, forward strand.
CTGCACCAGGTAGACAGTATGCCTAGACACTCTGCACCAGGTAGACAGTATGCCTAGACACTCTGCACCAGGTAGACAGTATGCCTAGACACTCTGCACCAGGTGGACAGTATGCCTAGACACTCTGCACCAGGTGGACAGTATGCCTAGACACTCTGCACCAGGTAGACAGTATGCCTAGCACCAGGTAGACAGTATGCCTAGACACTCTGCACCAGGTAGACAGTATGCCTAGACACTCTGCACCAGGTGGACAGTATGCCTAGACACTCTGCACCAGGTGGACAGTATGCCTAGACACTCTGCACCAGGTAGACAGTATGCCTAGACACTCTGCACCAGGTAGACAGTATGCCTAGACACTCTGCACCAGGTAGACAGTATGCCTAGACACTCTGCACCAGGTGGACAGTATGCCTAGACACTCTGCACCAGGTAGACAGTATGCCTAGACACTCTGCACCAGGTAGACAGTATGCCTAGACACTCTGCACCAGGTAGACAGTATGCCTAGACACTCTGCACCAGGTACAGTATGCCTAGACACTCTGCACCAGGTATATGCCTAGACACTCTGCACCAGGTAGACAGTAGACAGTATGCCTAGACACTCTGCACCAGGTGGACAGTATGCCTAGACACTCTGCACCAGGTAGACAGTATGCCTAGACACTCTGCACCAGGTAGACAGTATGCCTAGACACTCTGCACCAGGTAGACAGTATGCCTAGACTCTGCACCAGGTCAGTATGCCTAGACACACCAGGTAGACAGTATGCCTAGACACTCTGCACCAGGTAGACAGTATGCCTAGACACTCTGCACCAGGTGGACAGTATGCCTAGACACTCTGCACCAGGTAGACAGTATGCCTAGGTCTGCACCAGGTGGACAGTATGCCTAGACACTCTGCACCAGGTAGACAGTATGCCTAGACACTCTGCACCAGGTGGACAGTATGCCTAGACACTCTGCACCAGGTAGACAGTATGCCTAGACACTCTGCACCAGGTAGACAGTATGCCTAGACACTCTGCACCAGGTAGACAGTATGCCTAGACACTCTGCACCAGGTAGACAGTATGCCTAGACACTCTGCACCAGGTAGACAGTATGCCTAGACACTCTGCACCAGGTAGACAGTATGCCTAGACACTCTGCACCAGGTAGACAGTATGCCTAGACACTCTGCACCAGGTACACAGTATGCCTAGACACTCTGCACCAGGTAGACAGTATGCCTAGACACTCTGCACCAGTGGACAGTATGCCTAGACACTCTGCACCAGGTAGACAGTATGCCTAGGCACTCTGCACCAGGTAGACAGTATGCCTAGACACTCTGCACCAGGTAGACAGTATGCCTAGACACTCTGCACCAGGTATGCCTACAGTATGCCTAGACACTCTGCACCAGGTAGACAGTATGCCTAGACACTCTGCACCAGGTAGACAGTATGCCTAGACACTCTGCACCAGGTACACAGTATGCCTAGACACTCTGCACCAGGTAGACAGTATGCCTAGACACTCTGCACCAGGTACACAGTATGCCTAGACACTCTGCACCAGGTAACAGTATGCCTAGACACTCTGCACCAGGTAGACAGTATGCCTAGACACTCTGCACCAGGTACACAGTATGCCTAGACACTCTGCACCAGGTACAGTATGCCTAGACACTCTGCACCAGGTAGACAGTATGCCTAGACACTCTGCACCAGGTAGACAGTATGCCTAGACACTCTGCACCAGGTAGACAGTATGCCTAGACACTCTGCACCAGGTAGACAGTATGCCTAGACACTCTGCACCAGGTAGACAGTATGCCTAGACACTCTGCACCAGGTAGACAGTATGCCTAGGCACTCTGCACCAGGTAGACAGTATGCCTAGACACTCTGCACCAGGTAGACAGTATGCCTAGACACTCTGCACCAGGTGGACAGTATGCCTAGACACTCTGCACCAGGTAGACAGTATGCCTAGACACTCTGCACCAGGTGGACAGTATGCCTAGACACTCTGCACCAGGTAGACAGTATGCCTAGACACTCTGCACCAGGTGGACAGTATGCCTAGACACTCTGCACCAGGTAGACAGTATGCCTAGACACTCTGCACCAGGTGGACAGTATGCCTAGACACTCTGCACCAGGTGGACAGTATGCCTAGACACTCTGCACCAGGTAGACAGTATGCCTATGTACTCTGCACCAGGTAGACAGTATGCCTAGACACTCTGCACCAGGTAGACAGTATGCCTAGACACTCTGCACCAGGTAGACAGTATGCCTAGACACTCTGCACCAGGTACACAGTATGCCTAGACACTCTGCACCAGTAGACAGTATGCCTAGACACTCTGCACCAGGTAGATACAGTATGCCTAGACACTCTGCACCAGGTAGACAGTATGCCTAGACACTCTGCACCAGGTACACAGTATGCCTAGACACTCTGCACCAGGTAGACAGTATGCCTAGACACTCTGCACCAGGTACACAGTATGCCTAGACACTCTGCACCAGGTAGACAGTATGCCTAGGCACTCTGCACCAGGCCCTGACTCCTGAAACTCCATATTCATCAAGAATTGTAGCAATCCACTGCTGCAGGCCCTTCACATTTGTTTAAGAAAGAGCCTAGATACTGGTGTTATCCCTGACATACTAAAAGTAACAGAGATATCACCAACTCCATAAAGAAGGGAATAAAGCAAAGGAAAAAACTATAGACCGATAATGCTAACATCACACATCATAACATTCAAAACATTTAATCAAAGCATCAACATCACTAAGGACAATGTGGGTTCAGAACAGTGCGCTCCTGCCTCTCATAATTACTACACCACTATGACATGACCAGCAAAACACTCATGTAATATACACACATTTCGTAAAAGCCTTCGACCATGGCGTTATTGCGCACAAAATGCGTTCAAAAGGAAAAACTGGAAAAATAGAAGATGGTTGTACAATTCCCAAACTAACACAACCCAGTTTGTAATAGTCAACTAAGTAAAATCCGAATCGTCCACCTGTGCAAAGCTCAGTCCCCCGAGGGTACTGTGCTTACTCCAGTACTCTTTCACATTCTCATATCGGACATAACTATGGTACCATATCATCCTTTGCAGATGACGCTAGAATTGTCATGAGAGTAGACAACATAGAGGCCACAGCACACCTCTAATCTGATGTAAATCAGGTCTTTCAATGGGCCACAGAAAATATTATGTAACAGTAACTAGATATTTAACCCCATGCACTAACACACGGATGGAGGTGTGGTGGAGGGAGGGAAGGTGTGGTGGAGGGAGGGAGGGTGTGGTGGAGGGAGGGAGGGTGAGTGAGGGTGCAGATAGTGTCACACACACACAAACACAAACAGCGTGGATCACATGGTTCACCCTTAACCATCATCTCATCACTCCTCCTTTCCATGGTTCCCAGAACCTAATTCTCGCCCTCTTTCTTCTCCTGTCTCTCTCAAGTTCTCTTTGTACATTCTGCCATTCTCCTCTCCCATCAGTTCCTTTCTCTCTCCGGAGCTAATTCCCTCGACCATTCCTAACTGAATATTGATTAATCTTTTTGTCTTATTACTCCGTCATTCTTCCCTTGCTCCATGCCCCCTCTCCCACTTCCACCTGCTCTTCTCTTTTCTTTAGATCATCATCGGTTTTCTCCATTCCTTTGTGTCCGCCATCATAGTCTGAGGGCTTTTGAGTCTTGGTTAACCACCTTGGTCTGTCTGTCCATAGTTCTGGCCACAGCCGTCAGATCCAATACTGACAGCCTCAACTCAGACTTGTCTTAAATATGTTTGATGACGTAAATCCTTATTATATCGCTATGAATATTCCTTTATTAAATCTGTTTATACTTGAGTGTGTTTGCTTTTGTTGAGTGTGTTGCCAATTTCTTTTCGTTGGCGGGTGTTAAGTGTGTGTGGAAGGAGTGCAATACTTAATACCTTAGAGTTCGTGTGTTTGTTTGTATTGGTGTTGATATTTTGGGTGTTGAGGGGCCTCGCCTGGACGGTGTTGTATATACACATGTTGCATATGTTGAAGTCCGACCTATGTGAGAAAGGGCTTTGAGGTGTGTTGAGAGGATCCTACGCGATCCTTCGACTCTAGGCGAGAGGATCGTCAGAAAGGCGTCCCTATATCTCTCTGGTTGAGAGAGAGAGAGAAGAGGAGAGAGAGAGAGAGAGAGAGAGGAGAGAGAGAGAGAGGGAGAGGAGGAGAAGAGAGAGAGAGAGGGAGAGAGAGAGGAGAGAGGAAGAGAGAGAGAGAGAGAGATGAGAGAGAGAGAGAGAGAGAGAGAGAAGAGAGAGAGAGAGAGGGAGAGAAGAGAGAGAGAGAGGAGAGAGAGAGGAGAGGATAGAGATGGAGAGCGAGAAGAGAGAGAGAGAGAGAGAAGAGAGAGAGAGAGAGAGAGGGAGAGAGAGGGAGAGAGAGACGAGGAGAGAGAGAGGAGAGAGAGAGAGAGAGAGAGAGACGAGAGAGAGAGGAGGAGAGAGATGAGAGAGAGAGAGAGACGAGAGAGAGAGAAGAGAAGAGAAGGAGAGAGAGAGAGAGAGCTAGAGAGAGAGAGAGAAGAGAGAAGAGAAACAAATCCACAAGGCCGTGAACGAGGATTCGAAACGTCTTGTCTCGAGAGCATCAACAGACGCTGCCTTAAATCGAGGCCTGCCTTTCTACTTTGTTCATATTGATAGCATCACGTTATTGTGCTTTCTGTGTGTAGTGTGTAGAGAGAGAGAATCACACACACACACACACGAGCAGACAGACAGACAGACAGACAGACAGACAGACAGACAAACTTACATTGACCATGTCGTAGCTCAGTCGATTAAGGCAGCGTCTGGGATGCTCTCGGACGCAGGTTCGAATTCTCGTCACGGCCCTTGTGGATTTGTTCAGACAGACAGACAGACAGACAGACAGACATACAGACAGACACAGGTCAGTGACTAAGGGGGAGAGAGTTGTAGCTGTTTATGCCTCGCCTACTACTCGTGTTGTAGCTGTTACGCTATAATTGAGCTCAGCTTTTCTCAACAGTTATACCCTAGAAATAATTCCGGGTCATATTTCTGATAAACACTCACATATTTCCTTGTCAACTGAAAGGAGACAATTTCTGTCTATGCTCTTAATACTGGTTAAATGAGAAACGTTAAACACAGAAATGACTCAAAAATACATTTGCATATTATTAGAATTAGTTGATTTATTAATAAATCTTAGTTAAACCGTAGTTACTATTTACACCGTAGCTACCATGAAGCCATTTATTATTGTCTCTTTGTGAAACCGTAGCTCGCGGTTCCGCAGAATCCCGGTTGAGAAACACTGATATCTCAATCAGCTATTCCTTATCTCCTAATGTTTTAATTTCTTGTCGAATCTGGCATTAAAGTTGTGGATGGAGGTGGCTTCCACGACTACTGCTTTCAGTGCAACCCACTTGTTGACCTCCCGTACAGGGTACGAGTATTTCCTTACATTTGGGCTGGACGGTAGATCGCGACGGTCTAGCTTCATGCAAGTCGGCGTTCAATCCCCGACCGTCCACAAGTGGTTGGGCACCATTCCTTCCTCCCCGTCCCATCCCAAATCCTTATCCTGACTCCTTCCCAGTGCTATATAGTCGTAATGGCTTGGCGCTTTCCCCTGATAATTCCCTGCCACTTCTCTCCCTTACATTCCTTCTACTTATTTGCGTTTCCAGCTTCCAATTGTGTTCTCTTGTCTCACTTTCTCTCAACTGAAAAAAAACTTTCCTAGTCCAACTTGTCCGTTTCCTTCAGTATCTTACATATTGTGATCATATCCCCAATTTTTATTCTGCTCTCTAGAGGCGTGAGTTCCAATCCCCTTAATCTGTACTCACAGCTTAACATTGTAAGCTCTGATGCTATCTTCTTGGGAACCTCCATACGTTTTCTAATTTGATATTTTGGTGTGTGGTAGCTGCAGTGGGTGGTGGTAGTGGGTGGTGGTAGTGGGTGGTGGTAGTGGTAGTGGGTGGAGGTGGTGGTGGTAGTGGTAGTGGGTGGTGGTAGTGGGTGGTGGTAGTGGTAGTGGGTGGAGGTGGTGGTGGTAGTGGTAGTGGGTGGTGGTAGTGGGTGGTGGTAGTGGTAGTGGGTGGAGGTAGTGGTAGTGGGTATGGGGTGTGGTTGGGGTAGAGTGGGTAGGTGGTGGTGGTGGTAGGTGGTAGTGGGTGGGAGGAGGAGAGTGGTAGTGAGGATGAGGGGAGTGAGGACAAGGACGAAGAGGAGGGTGGGAGGGGGAGGAGAGTAGGTGAGAGTGGGTGAGAGGTGGTGAGACAGGGAGGGAGGGAGAGGTGAGGGGAGAGAGAGTCGAGGATGAGAGAGATTGAGAGACGAGAGAGAGAGAGAGAGAAGAGATGAAGAGGAGAGAGAGAGAGTAGGAGAGAGTGAGAGAGAGGGAGTGGAGAGAGAGAGGGGAGAGAAGAGAGAGAGAGCAGAGAGAGAGAGGTAGGGAGAGAGAGGGAGAGAAGAGAGGAGAGGAGAGAGAGAGAGAGAGAGGGAGAGAGAAAGAGGGAGAGATGGAAAGAGAGAGAGAGAGAGAGAGAGAGAGAGAGAGAGAGAGAGAGAGAGAGAGAGAGAGAGAGAGAGGGAGAGAGGGAGAGATGGAAAGAGAGAGAGAGAGAGAGAGAGAGAGAGAGAGAGAGAGAGAGAGAGAGAGAGAGAGAGAGAGAGAGAGAGAGGGAGAGAGAGAGGGGGGGGGGGAGACAGAGCCACATAAACACTACCTGTAGGTTTACGAGTCTGGCCCACAGGTGGCGCCCTCACTTAACCCTCCTAACCACACATTTTTGGTGCCACCATTATACAGGCGCTTCTCCAATCCGAACACCGCTAATCCGAACACCGCTAATCCGAACACCGCTAATCCGAACACCGCTAATCCGAACACCTTTCCCCACATCGCCAAACCAAACCCCGTGTCCGGAAACACTCCGTCCCACACCGTAAATCCGAACACCCGAACACATTGACATCCTTTGATGCCAATCAAAGATATTGTTTCTTAATTTTCTCATCTTGTCTCTCCAGAATATATGATTTTATAACAAAAAATAAATATATGAAGTCGTGTCTTGCAATAGACATTTGATTGTTGCAAAGGGCGATTGTCTGTGATTGTACGCTATAGACATTTTGATTCTATAATTTTATGAAGGAATTTGCGAGTTATATTTTTATGGGTGGGTGATAGGGGCGTGAGAGTGGGCGGGAGGCCGCCATCCCCCAGCCCACCTCAGGCGGGTTGGACTTTATGAAGGAATAACTGATGTTAAGTCGATTTCACAATCCAGTAATAAATGGATTATTTTGATCCACCGACTGGCGTTTCCTCTTTGGTGTGTGTGCGTGCGTGTGTGTGTGTGTGTGTGTGTGTGTGTGTGTGTGTGTGTGTGTGTGTGTGTGTGTGTGTGTGTGTGTGTGTGTGTGTGTGTGTGTGTGTGTGCGTGCGTGTGTGCGTGCGTGTGTGTGTGGGTGAGGGTGTTACCAATATTTCCCAGCAGTTTCGATCAGGGTTTAGTTATTATGGTTATAATGATGGTGATGTGAAGATGCTGCTGGTGACAATGGTGAAGACAACAGTGAGTTATTGCCGCTGGATACGTAATCCTGCGACCGGGGTTCGATTCCCGGCGCCGGCGAGAAACAATGGTCAGAAGGAGGTACCGAAACGCCATATAAAAAGCCAGAGAGGATCTGGGAACACCCACAGTCTCCGCACCGGGCGCGATGCTAACCACATCGAAGGAGAAGGAAGAATTTAGGTCCCCGAGTTTGACTCGAGCAACGAAACAGCGGGATAGTAAGGCCTTGAGTTTCACCTCGGCTCCGGCAATGAAACGGGGTAGTTTTAAGGTGCGAATATGTTAAGGGGTTTGCGTTTCACTGACCGTCCCTCAAACAGCATCCTCCTTGCAACCTTGTCTAGAGGTTTTGCAATTTTTAGCCATTTGTAAGCAGAAGCCGCCATGAAAAACGCATAAACTGGGTTTTATTTGAGGAGGTCGTGCTGATCTGGGGCGGTGGAGAGGTGCGGCGAGGAGGGGCGCTGGGGAGGGGGTAGAGGCAAAGAGGGGGGAGGTGGGAGGGAGAACTGAGAAATGGGAGAATAGTAAAATTGGTAAATATGGAGAAAGAGAAGTAGACTGCAAGAAGAGACAAGGGGGCAAGAATCAAGCGCTCGGGATATATAAAAGCTTGATAATTTGCATGTTGAAGTATAGGTGGATTGTGGGAGCAATTACCTGCACGTTGTCTAGCTGTAAGCCTGCTGTCTGTCTGTCTGTCTGTCTGTCTCTCTGTCTGTGCTGGCGTTATTTGTGTATGGATGTGTGTGTGTTTACTCACCTAGTTGTGTTTGCGGGGGTTGAGCTCTGGCTCTTTGGTCCCGCCTCTCAACTGTCAATCAACTGGTGTACAGGTTGTTGAGGCTATTGGGCTCTATCATATCTACACTTGAAACTGTGTATGGAGTCAGTCTCCACCACAGAACTACTTAATGCATTCCATTTGTTAACCTCTCTGACACTGAAAAAATTCTTTCTAACGTCTCTGTGGCTCATCTGGGTACCAAGTTTCCTCCTGTGTCCCCTTGTTCGTGTCCCACCCGTGCTGAAGATTTTTGTCTTTATCCACCCTGAGTTCATTTTCTCATTTTTTATTTATGGTCTAACGCCTAAAAGCGTTTCGCAAGGACTTCTCACATTTTCAAAGACAGGTTTACACATCATTTCATGCTTATATTCGTTTTGGGTGAGGTGATATGACACAAATGTTTTTGGGTGACGTGACAAAAGATAGAACACGAATCAGTGGGTATAAATTGCATATGAGAACATAAGAAGGAAAGTAACTACAGAAGGCCTATTGGCCCATATTTTCTCTTGCTGCTTCTATGTTGGTTCGGGGTCTTGAAGTGGGTAGAATATAGTTATCAGTTAATTGGTTGTTGATTGCTGGTGTTGACTTTTTGATGTGTAGTGCCTCGCTGATGTCGAGTCTCCTGCTATCGCTGTATCTATCGATGATTTCTGTGTTGCTTGTTAAGATTTCTCTGGTGATGGTCTGGTTGTGAGAGGAGATTATATGTTCCTTGATGGAGCCCTGTTGTTTGTGCATTGTTAATCGCCTGGAAAGAGACGTTGTTGTCTTGCCTATATACTGAGATCTTTGGGGCTGACAGTCCCCAAGTGGGCATGTGAAGGCATAGACGACGTTGGTTTCTTTCAAGGCGTTCTGTTTGGTGTCTGGAGAGTTTTTCATGAGTAGGTTGGCCGTTTTCTTGTTTTTGTAGTAAATTGTCAATTGTATCTTCTGATTTTTGTCTGTAGGGATAATGTTCCTATTAATAATATCTTTCAGGACACTTTCCTCCGTTTTATGAGCCGTCGAAAAGAAGTTCCTGTAAAACAGTCTAATAGGGGGTACAGGTGTTGTGTTAGTTGACTCTTCAGAGGTTGCATGGCGTTTCACCTTTCTTTTTATGACGTCTTCAACATAACCGTTAGAGAAGCCGTTGTTGACTAGGACCTGCCTTACCCTACAGAGTTCTTCATCGATTTGCTTCCATCCTGAGCTGTGGCTTCTTGAACACTGTGAGGGGTCGGCCAGTTATGTCCCTTATGTGTAGTGGAACCGTGTTGAACAGTCTTGGGCCTCTGATATTGATAGTTCTCTCTTGAACACTGTGAGGGGTCGGCCAGTTATGTCCCTTATGTGTAGTGGAAGCGTGTTGAACAGTCTCGGGCCTCTGATGTTGATAGAGTTCTCTGTCAGAGTACCTGTTGCACCTCTGCTTTTCAACAAGGTAAACTCTGCCTTGACTCTTTTCATTGATTTCTTGTTGTCCACAATATAGATATGAGCTAGACTATTTTCTGTCTGGTCGTTAACGTATATTAGGATAGGTTTTAGTACTGATTCTTGGAACACTATAGGATAGATCTTAGTATGGAGCCTGTGTGGTAGTGGACCCCATACTCATCCTGTGCGTGATTGTGAACCCCATATCCATCCTGTATGGGGGTAGTTGAATCCATACCCATCCTGCGGGTGGCACTGGACCCAATACCCATCCTGTTGGTGGTAGTAGACTCCATACTGTTGGTCCATACGAGGCAGCTCCTAATTTTATCCACCAAACTAATTCATATATTTATATATATATATATATATATATATATATATATATATATATATATATATATATATATATATATATATATATATATATATATATATGTGTGTGTGTGTGTGTGTGTGTGTGTGTGTGTGTGTGTGTGTGTGTGTGTGTGTGTGTGTCTGTGTGTGTGTGTGTGTATACTCACCTATTTGTGCTTGCGGGGATTGAGCTCTGGCTCTTTGGTCCCGCCTCTCAACCGTCAATCAACAGGTGTACAGGTTCCTGAGCCTACTGGGCTCTATCATATCTACACTTGAAACTGTGTATGGAGTCAGCCTCCACCAGATCACTTCCTAATGCATTCCATTTGTCAACCACTCTGACACTAAAAAAGTTCTTGTGTGTGTTCTTGTGTGTGTGTGCATGTGTGAGAGAGAAACAATGAAGTGATCCCAGGTCTCCGTGACCCCGGAAGGTTGGAGTAAGCCGAGTATAGCGAAGGAGGAACCGGCTTCCATCCCACTTTTTATGGAACTGCTGCCAGCCAGTTTTTACCTCTGGGTTAGATATCAGATCTGCGTCTGTCACGGCTTTAAGACCCGATTTCAACACGATATTAACCATTTAGGGATGCTAACTAGCTGCAGGTGTTTACAACCCGCCCGATTGCAAATTCCGCGCAAATTGCAAATTGTCAAGCGAAGAGATTTTTAGTAACGGGGGAAGTAACGTTTTGCAGGTATCTGGAACGCCTTAAAGAGGCAAAAAGAGGAATGCAACGGGAGGGATGTTCTCTCACACGCAGTTTCCCGCGCCTGGAGGGTAGGTGTCAACGCCAGTAATTACCAAACAGGATCTGTTGATAATAGCCTCCAGGGCGGCTCGGAGCCTATAAGAAGGAAATCTTTGGGACAAGCCGGATATGGAATAGCGGGCTGGAGCCCCCACGCGCACCTTACCAAAGGGTTACAACGGTTACACAACCCGCCACGACTCACTTTATATATATATAACTACGTCGCAATAATTACGTTGGTACTAAGTTGTAACTACGTAGGCGCGGGGTCGGGAGGGAGGCTGGAGAAGGAGCATCACACCTGTGGAGAGGAGGAAAGTCTGACGGTAATGTTAGACTTTCATACACGATAATACACGATCACACTTGCCAGGGATAGGTGGGGAGAGGAGTAGGAGGAGAGAGAAGAGGGAGAGAGGAAGGAAGAGGAGCAGGGGGGGAGGGGGGAAGGAGAGAGGGGAGAGAGGTATAACAACTACCTTCTTAAGAGCTCTTAGTTCGTCTTAATATCTGTGAACGCTTCAGTGGGTTTTATGTATATTCTTGAATTGTATTTACGAATGAATGTTCGCTTGTACGAATATACAAATGTTGGGTTGCATGTGTATGTATGCGTATACATATATAATAAATAGGCCTATAAGTGTGTATTTATTCATGTATAAGCGAATATATGCATGAAAATGTATATGAATGCCTGTAAAAGCAGCAGCAGCAGCAGTCACTGATCCAGTCACAGTCATCACTGTAGTCATCGTCATCAGTGCGACACCACCATCACTGCTGTCATCATAGTAACAGTGACCACACCATCACTGTCATCATGGTGACAGTGACCACACCATCACTGTCATCATGGTGAGAGTGACCACACCATCACTGTCATCATGGCGACAGTGTCAACACCATCACTGTCATCATGGTGACAGTGCCCACACCATCACTGTCATCATGGTGACAGTGGCCACACCATCACTGTCATCATGGTGACAGTGACCACACCATCACTGTCATCATGGTGACAGTGACCACACCATCACTGTCATCATGGTGACAGTGCCCACACCATCACTGTCATCATGGTGACAGTGCCCACACCATCACTGTCATCATGGTGACAGTGGCCACACCATCACTGTCATCATGGTGACAGTGACCACACCATCACTGTCATCATGGTGACAGTGACCACACCATCACTGTCATCATAGTAACAGTGACCACACCATCACTGTCATCATGGTGACAGTGACCACACCATCACTGTCATCATGGTGACAGTGACCACACCATCACTGTCATCATGGTGACAGTGCCCACACCATCACTGTCATCATGGTGACAGTGCCCACACCATCACTGTCATCATGGTGACAGTGACCACACCATCACTGTCATCATGGTGACAGTGACCACACCATCACTGTCATCATAGTAACAGTGACCACACCATCACTGTCATCATGGTGACAGTGACCACACCATCACTGTCATCATGGTGACAGTGACCACACCATCACTGTCATCATGGTGACAGTGCCCACACCATCACTGTCATCATGGTGACAGTGCCCACACCATCACTGTCATCATGGTGACAGTGACCACACCATCACTGTCATCATGGTGGTAGTGTCGCCACCATCACTGTCATCATGATGACAGTGTCACCACCATCACTGTCATCATGGTGACAGTGACCACACCATCACTGTCATCATGGTGACAGTGACCACACCATCACTGTCATCATGGTGACAGTGACCACACCATCACTGTCATCATGGTGACAGTGCCCACACCATCACTGTCATCATGGTGACAGTGACCACACCATCACTGTCATCACAGTGACCACACCATCACTGTCATCACAGTGACCACACCATCACTGTCATCATGGTGACAGTGCCCACACCATCACTGTCATCACAGTGACCACACCATCACTGTCATCATGGTTACAGTGCCCACACCACCATCACTGTCATCATGGTGACAGTGACCACACCACCATCACTGTCATCATGGTGACAGTCACCACCATCACTGTCATCATGGTGACAGTGACACCACCATCACTGTCATCATGGTGACAGTGACCACACCACCATCACTGTCATCATGGTGACAGTGACCACACCACCATCACTGTCACCACCATCACTGTCACCACCATCACTGTCATCATGGTGACAGTACCCACACCATCACTGTCATCATGGTGACAGTGACACCACCATCACTGTCAACATGGTGACAGTGCCCACACCATCACTGTCATCACAGTGACCACACCATCACTGTCATCATGGTGACAGTGACCACACCATCACTGTCATCATGGTGACAGTGCCAACACCATCACTGTCATCATGATGACAGTGACCACACCATCACTGTCATCATGGTGACAGTGACCACACCATCACTGTCATCATGGTGACAGTGCCAACACCATCACTGTCATCATGGTGACAGTGACCACACCACCATCACTGTCATCATGGTGACAGTGACCACCACCATCACTGTCAACATGGTCACAGTGACCACCACCATCACTGTCATCATGGTGACAGTGACCACACCATCACTGTCATCATGGTGACAGTGCCACCACCATCACTGTCAACATGGTGAATCGTGAGCGCCGCTGACAAAGGCCTCAAGGCCATTGTTGGCTGACCTTACAACACCTTTTATTACCACCAGAACAAAAAAGAGTTGTTAATTTAGTGTGGAATGATAGTTTTACGGCCAGAGTCTTGAGCGCGAATCCGTGAACCACCCATTTGGTCGGCTTGGCTGGTTAGGGAGGGGCTAGGGAGGGGCTAGTGAGGCTCGGGGGTAGGGATCCTTGCTGGTTAGGGAACGGTGGGGAGGTGGGGGGGGGGGGGAGCTCATGACAGATGGTGGGGATGGTTGAGTATCTGTGTAAGTGATGCTGGAGCAATGGCCGCCAGCTGGGGGCAGTTAAGCTGTGTAGGGTGTTTATTATGTGCTGTAATTGTCCATCTTAGGGGTAAAGCTTCCACCTGGGTCACCTGGGTCCACCTGGGCCACCTGGGTCCACCTGGGCCACCTGGGGCCACCTGGGCCACCTGGGTCCACCTGGGTCACCTGGGTCCACCTGGGCCACCTGGGTCCACCTGGGCCACCTGGGGCCACCTGGGTCCACCTGGGTCATCTGGGTCCACCTGGGCCACCTGGGTCACCTGGAACCACCTGGGCAACCTGGGTCCACCTGGGTCCACCAAGCTCCACCTGGTGTAGTACAAGCTCCACCTGGTGTAGTACAAGCTCCACCTGGTGTAGTACAGGCTCCACCTGGTGTAGTACAAGCTCCACCTGGTGTAGTACAAGCTCCACCTGGTGTAGTACAAACTCCACCTGGTGTAGTACAGGCTCCACCTGGTGTAGTACAAGCTCCACCTGGTGTAGTACAAGCTCCACCTGGTGTAGTACAAGCTCCACCTGGTGTTGTACAAGCTCCACCTGGTGTAGTACAGGCTCCACCTGGTGTAGTACAAGCTCCACCTGGTGTAGTACAAGCTCCACCTGGTGTAGTACAAGCTCCACCTGGTGTAGTACAGGCTCCACCTGGTGTAGTACAGGCTCCACCTGGTGTAGTACAGGCTCCACCTGGTGTAGTACAAGCTCCACCTGGTGTAGTACAGGCTCCACCTGGTGTAGTACAAGCTCCACCTGGTGTAGTACAAGCTCCACCTGGTGTAGTACAAGCTCCACCTGGTGTAGTACAAGCTCCACCTGGTGTTGTACAAGCTCCACCTGGTGTAGTACAGGCTCCACCTGGTGTAGTACAAGCTCCACCTGGTGTTGTACAAGCTCCACCTGGTGTAGTACAGGCTCCACCTGGTGTAGTACAAGCTCCACCAGGCATAATACAAGCTCCACCTGTCATAATACAAGCTCCACCTATCATAATACAAGCTCCACCAGGCATAATACAAGCTCCACCTGTCATAATACAAGCTCCACCTATCATAATACAAGCTCCACCAGGCATAATACAAGCTCCACCAGGCATAATACAAGCTCCACCTGTCATAATACAAGCTCCACCAGGCATAATACAAGCTCCACCAGGCATAATACAAGCTCCACCTGTCATAATACAAGCTCCACCTATCATAATACAAGCTCCACCAGGCATAATACAAGCTCCACCAGGCATAATACAAGCTCCACCTGGCATAATACAAGCTCCACCAGGCATAATACAAGCTCCACCAGGCATAATACAAGCTCCACCTGTCATAATACAAGCTCCACCAGGCATAATACAAGCTCCACCAGGCATAATACAAGCTCCACCAGGCATAATACAAGCTCCACCTGTCATAATACAAGCTCCACCAGGCATAATACAAGCTCCACCTGTCATAATACAAGCTCCACCAGGCATAATACAAGCTCCACCAGGCATAATACAAGCTCCACCAGGCATAATACAAGCTCCACCTGGCATAATACAAGCTCCACCTGGCATAATACAAGCTCCACCTGGCATAATACAAGCTCCACCTGGCATAATACAAGCTCCACCAGGCATAATACAAGCTCCACCTGGCATAATACAAGCTCCACCAGGCATAATACAAGCTCCACCTGGCATAATACAAGCTCCACCTGGCATAATACAAGCTCCACCTGGCATAATACAAGCTCCACCTGGCATAATACAAGCTCCACCTGGCATAATACAAGCTCCACCTGGCATAATACAAGCTCCACCAGGCATAATACAAGCTCCACCAGGCATAATACAAGCTCCACCAGGCATAATACAAGCTCCACCAGGCATAATACAAGTTCCACCTGGCATAATACAAGCTCCACCTGGCATAATACAAGCTCCACCTGGCATAATACAAGCTCCACCTGGCATAATACAAGCTCCACCTGGCATAATACAAGCTCCACCTGTCATAATACAAGCTCCACCTGGCATAATACAAGCTCCACCAGGCATAATACAAGCTCCACCAGGCATAATACAAGCTCCTCCATCTTCAACAAAGCTGGTAAAAACATTTGCTCCTTTAGTTCAGTTTCAGAATATTTCGTACTGCTCTATTCATGTTCACTTTTTTCGTTATGTATTAAGAAAATGGTAGCGCTGCGACCTTTCTATATAAGCTGAAGTGGCAGTTCCACACGTTATCAAACACGATATCTGAGATAACCCATGTGATTGACTCCTATTGGCCAAAAGATTAGAGATTAGGTGATGAATTTGACTCCTATTGCTCAAGATATCATAGATAAGATGCTGAATTATATCTGGAGATGGGAAGGAATTTCTCCCAGTGAGGCTAGAATTGTCCGAACAGCGAGACGCATTCTGGTTTTGAGGGTTTATACTAGCAGAGAGCCTCAGTCTAGCTCTTGAGAACCTCAGTCAAGCTCTGAGAGCCTCAGTCAAGCTCTGAGAGCCTCAGTCAAGCTCTGAGAGTCTCAGTCTAGTTCTTGAGAGCCAAAGTCAAGCTCTGAGAGCCACAATCTAGCTCTGAGAGCCACAGTCTAGCTCTGAGAGCCACAGTCTAGCTTTGAGAGCCTCAGTCAAGCTCTGAGAGCCACAGTCTACCTCTGAGAGCCACAATCCAGCTCTTGAGAGCCACAGTCAAGCTCTGAGAGCCACAGTCAAGCTTTGAGAACCACAATCTACCTCTGAGAGCCATAGTCTAGCTCTTGAGAGCCACAGTCAAGCTCTGAGAGCATCAGTCAAGCTCTGAGAGCCACAGTCAAGCTCTGAGAGCCACAGTCAAGCTCCGAGAGCCACAGTCAAGCTCTGAGAGCATCAGTCAAGCTCTGAGAGCCACAGTCTAGCTCTGAGAGCCACAGTCAAGCTCTGAGAGCCACAGGCAAGCTCTGAGAGCATCAGTCAAGCTCTGAGAGCCACAGTCAAGCTCTGAGAGCCACAGTCAAGCTCTGAGAGCCACAGTCAAGCTCTGAGAGCATCAGTCAAGCTCTGAGAGCCACAGTCAAGCTCTGAAAGCCACAGTCTAGCTCTGAGAGCCACAGGCAAGCTCTGAGAGCATCAGTCAAGCTCTGAGAGCCACAGTCAAGCTCTGAGAGCATCAGTCAAGCTCTGAGAGCCACAGTCAAGCTCTGAGAGCATCAGTCAAGCTCTGAAAGCCACAGGCAAGCTCTGAGAGCCACAGTCAAGCTCTGAGAGCATCAGTCAAGCTCTGAGAGCATCAGTCAAGCTCTGAGAGCCATAGTCTACCTCTGAGAGCCACAGTCAAGCTCTGAGAGCCACAATCTACCTCTGAGGGCCACAGTCTACCTCTGAGAACCACAATCTACCTCTGAGAGCCATAGTCTACCTCTGAGAGCCACAGTCAAGCTCTTAGAGCCACAGTCTACCTCTGAGAGCTACACTCTACCTCTGAGAGCCACAGTCTACCTCTGAGAGCCACAGTCTACCTCTGAGAGCCACAATCTAGCTTTGAGAGCCACAGTCTACCTCTGAGAGCCACAGTCTACCTCTGAGAGCTACAGTCTACCTCTGAGAGCTACAGTCTACCTCTGAGAGCCACAGTCTACCTCTGAGGGCCACAGTCTACCTCTGAGAGCTACAGTCTACCTCTGAGAGCCACAATCTAGCTTTGAGAGCCACAGTCTACCTCTGAGAGCCACAGTCTACCTCTGAGAGCTAGTCTACCTCTGAGAGCCACAATCAAGCTCTGAGAGCCACAATCTACCTCTGAGAGCCACAATCTAGCTCTGAGAGCCACAATCTCTCCTACACACCCTCCCTTCGTCCCACACCCCCCTCTCCTCATGTCCCCCCAACCCCCCCATCTTCCAGCCTCTTCCCATCATCTCCAGGACCCCCCATCTTCCTTGCACCATCAGTTGACCCTTCCCTCCCCCCCCCCCCTCTCACCTGCCCCACAGTACAGGTGAGAGGGGGGGGGGATGGGGCCCGAGACGAGCCAACAATAACAAAAACAACACGTCTGGGATACTGATTGCGTGTCGTAGTTGTGGACAAATAGAGATGGTGGAAATAGTTGACAAGTTGAGGGGGATGTATGGGGCTCTGGGGATGGGGGAGAGGGGGAGGGAGGGGGGGAGAGAGGGAGGGGAGAGATATCGTGGCAGCCTTACGGTTGTGTCATCCTTGACAGGGTGTGTGTGTCATGACAGGTCTCCCTGTCAATGCATTCATCACCTATGACACACACTAAATCCATAACATCTGGCCGGGGGCGTGTTGGGGCCGCTCTGTGAGACGAGCTTCTTTAATGGAAGCGATCCTGTGGACTTCCTGTGAGCCTTTTGATGCACCTGTGAAAACGAACATTGTATTCTCTATGCACGTGGGAGGAGCGACAACATCCTAGTATAAGCCCTCTAAATCCTGCAAGCCACGATAGCCACTCCTAAATTATCCACTCTTGGATAGCTACTCCCTCTAATTCCTACACGCTACGACAGACACTAATAACGTAACATTATATGGTTATTGCGTTGATAAATACATGAAATTGTGTGTGTGGGAGTTGGGTGTGAGTGAGATATGGGAGGGAGGGAGGAGCAGCCACGGTCCAGCGGGGCGTGTGTACAGGGGCGCGAGGTCTGGTCACGAAAGAAAGTGAAAAGTGTGTTGGTTTTTCAGCACTTCAAGCGTGCGACAATAATGTTTTTCTTTTTAAATAGTAACTTTGATAAGGGGGGGGGGTTGAAGGGGGGAAGAGGGGTAGAGTAGCTTTGGAGGATGTTGGGGTCGAATATTTTTGAGAGGGGGGGGGGGGGGGAGAGGCAGGAAGTCGATTAAAATTAATTTAAGCTCAGGAGAATGCGGTGAGTCGATATGTCTGCTAGGTGGATGAAACTGAAGGAGTGGGGGGTGGGGGGATGGGGGGGGGGTCAGCAAGTTATGGGGCAGGGAGGGAGAGGTTGTATAAAGAGGGAGACTTAAGTGTTGTCGGTGTGGTGTGGAGGGCCTCGTTAGCCAGTGACAAGGGTAGTTAGTGCACCGCCATTGTTGTGGGCGGTCAGTGTCATGGCTCGGGGTCAACGCCCCCCCTTCCCTCTCAATACACGTGACGACGCCCCCTTCCCCGGACAGTCCAGACGACAGTTACCTGTTGTAACTGAACACCAGTCTACGAGACAGTTACGTGTGAACTAGACAATTAGCAGTGAACTACCACTCTTGTCAAACTGCAACATTTTCTTCTCTTCCCTGTATCATTGAACCGTAATTTGTTGTAACTGGTGTCATCGGCGTGGTACCACCTCTTGAGGTGGTTCCTAGGATCCATGTCTACCCGGCCCGGTCTGGTCAACCTGGCCTGTTTGAAATTTCTACCATTTTCCTTACTGAGAGGGAAACAATAGTTGGTTATTGTGTACAATGTGTAGGATAATTATAATTTGTTTTTCCCAGATTATACCTTCAAGAGAGGCTTTGTTTCCTTAATCTTTTAGTTTATTGTATGCAGATAATTTCACACTCTGTTGGGCATTTGTGTTTCATAATATATTTTTGTATTTTCTTTAGACATTGTGTTTTGTCTTTCACGCCTCCTTCAGACGCTCGTAAGATGCTCTTGACTTGCAGAGTAAAAACCACATATCCGGAATGATATTTTATTTACAATAATTTCGCAAGTGCAGCCATTTACGAAATCTGTCCATCTTTCCTCAATCATGGCGGCTTTATTTACATTTACTAAACAATTTATGAGCCCCGAAGCACTACGAAGTTGTATATAACAATAATAACCTTCGGTTGTGAAGTTTCCATTCTCGTGAACTGATTAATAAAAGTAAACAAAGCCGCCATGATTAACCTTGATTAAGGAAAGATGTACAGGTTTCGTAAGTTGTGTAAATGATGAGTCTTGGTTGTCAATAATTTAACTGATATCACGGACCATAAACTCGCTGATTCGAGTTAATATCTAATTAATTAATATTCTCTGATTACTAATATCCTCTTCACTGATATTTTAGGATGGTTGGTCTTGAATGGCGGTAGATGGTTAGGTTAGGTTAGGTTAGGTTAGGTTAGGTTAGGTTAGGTTAGGTTAGGTCTAGTCGCATGACTTCATGGTCTTGGCTGGTCTGATCGCATGACATTTCGTGGTCAGGTCTTCCAAACTGTTCATGGCTACAAACTATGTAGTTGGTCATGAATAGATTCCATGAAATATATATTGGTGATGGCTGGATACACTGGCAGTGTACAACAGTGCCATTTAAGAGGAACACCCACCACAGAGAGTTGAGAGAGAATACTTTGCTTAGAACCACACAGAGTTAGTTTTGAAGGGATAACAGGTTGAGACTGTCCACGTCATCTGAAGACGGATCGCCTGCCAGCGACACTGAGGGCAGTGGGAGGGTGGCTGTCAGAGGCATTAGTCAACTAGTGGATGTTTTTGTCACGAACGCCTGCCGAGTGAGGGGTCTTGGAGTGGCTGCAAGAGCCTCTTTGGTTCTCCTAGTGTCTCTTTGGTCCCTAACGTTACATACCAGAATTAGCACCCAAATCACTCTGAAGGGGGATCGAAAGGTGCCTGAACAAGTGTCTTAATTCCAATGGAGACAGCACTTAGAAGCGTGTTAGGTAGGAGGTGTTTCACTCATCAGAATGTGTCAGTGATGTCCCGTGATCACAAAGCCAGACACCCGAGGCTCGACTGCAACACGATTAGCCAGCTATCAGGGCACGGCATCGTGTTCACAAGGGGCTCCAAGGTACCTCACAGACCCTGCCACAACACACGCTGCCTACCACAACAGCCGCTTGTCTCAACACTCTGTGCTGGTTACCAGTGTAATTTGTCACTGTTGAAACACTTCAATCACCTTCTGCTCTTGAGTGCTCAGTAGTCACCCGTTACACTTTGTGTAGTCTAACGGATCTTTATCCCTGACTATAGACAACACCAGGAAATTCATATATGTTTGTTAACACTGATTATGTTAATTTGTTATACATCCATATCCCTCTTGTTATTATGCACCCCATACCCAGTCCGTGGGCGGTAGTGGATACCATATCCATCCCGTGGGCGGTAGTGGATGCCATACCCATCCCTTGGGCTGTAGTGGATCCCATACCCATCCCATGGGCTGTAGTGGATCCCATACCCATCCCATGGGCTGTAGTGGATCCCATACCCATCCTGTGTTTGGTAGTGGATCCCATACCCATCCCGTGAGCTGTAGTGGATCTCATACCCATCCTGTGTTTGGTAGTGGATCCCATACCCATTCCGTGGTCGGCAGAGGTTAGGTTTCGTTAGTTTTGGTTACTTTAATATGGTGAAAAGAGATGAAATATAAAATTTAAATACTATTTGAGTATCGCCAAGAATTTCATTCACAGAAGATAAAATTCTTCAGGCTGTTTCAAAGAAAACGGGTTAAGGATACTGTTTTTCTATTTAAAACCAACGATTTACAGTACAATGTAGTTATAACTTGAGAATATTCTCGGTTTAGAACAAATTTTCACTTGCCAATTTACAAGTAGACTATTATTGGAAGCATATTAAACTTTCAGACCATCACAAATATTCATTACCAGAATGAATTTTCTGTCTTATAAGTCTTATAATGAATAAGTCTTAATTTGCAGTAACTTAAGATCGTGACAATGCTGGCTGGACTAAATATTGTACAACAATCTAAATAAACAGTTACATTATAGGTGTAAATGGAGTGACATTTAGCTAAGAATTATAAAACTATGTTGTAAAGAGACCAAATATGTCACGAACACTTGAGCACTAATATATATATATATCTTACCATGATGTTGTAAGTCAGCAGTAGCACTATATAAACTAATCTTACCATGATGTTGTAAGTCAGCAGTAGCACTATATAAACTAATGTTACCAGGATGTTGTAAGTCAGCAGTAGCACTATATAAACTAATGTTACCAGGATGTTGTAAGTCAGCAGTAGCACTATATAAACTAATGTTACCAGGATGTTGTAAGTCAGCAGTAGCACTATATAAACTAATCTTACCAGGATGTTGTAAGTCAGCAGTAGCACTATATAAACTAATCTTACCAGGATGTTGTAAGTCAGCAGTAGCACTATATAAACTAATCTTACCAGGATGTTGTACATGTTTGCACACCTCATTATACATCAACAGTCTGGGGCTCCACAATCACTCATATACTAGACGGTGAAGGGACGACGACGTTTCGGTCCGTCCTGGACCATTCTCAAGTCGATTTTCACTTGCCAATTTACAAGTAGACTATTATTGGACAGTCTAATAGACTGTTATTATGACTCATCGCCTGCAGCTCATATAACATCCATCTGACTTGAGTTGGAATTCGAAATGTCTGCCAGTAATCCATCTTTGTGACATTGGTTCCTTAATACATCTAAATATCCAGCTGGGAAGGCCTCCTTGTTGACTTAATCCATCCGGGGGAGGCCTCCCTGCTGGCCTACTCTCTTATCCTGTCTCCAAGACCCGCTTCCTTGTTAAATAAAGACTTAGTGAATCCTGACCGAGGTTGTCAGTTGTTATTGGGTTCCGATCTGACCTAAAAGTCCTCCTGCTGTTTGTTCTATTGTTCAATTGTCTCTTCCTAACAGGTGGCTGAGTACTGGGGCAGAGCACTTGTGACTCCTGTCGGCAGGTTATGAGCTCATCCTCCACACAACTCATTGCACGGTGTACTCTACTAGTTTTCCCCGCCATACTCCTCATGACAAGATGTTCCACAGGGCAGGATTCCGACCCTCACATGTTTCTTGGTGAGTACCAATAGGTAACCTTGTTGGACGTCTCAAAACTTGTTTGTTTACGGCCACTATAGGTAAATCACTGTATATAATGTTAGGTACACGCCCAAGGGTTTTCAAATTTTTCAAGCAGATCGCCGAGGACGCCGATGATAGCGTGCCGAGCGGTGTTGGACGCCAGTTAGGCGCAATACACATAGGGTGACCTAATACCTTCTTAAGCTAAACAACTTAAGGTATTAACAACGTCGTCAGCAGATTTGAATGCAATCTACTCTGCTGCAGACCTCAGACCTCAGACACACCCCGGGCATCAGAGCGTCTACACGCGCTCCCCTTACACACTGTAGCTAGCTCCTGGCCCGCTGTACAAGATATATATATTTTTATAATAAACTAAGGAAAACCAGTGGACGTTTGGTACTCCAATTCCTGCCCACAACCTAATCATTTTACAACAACATCGACCGATGTTACAACCTCAACTAGTGTTAGCAGTATGATATTTGTTGGTAATGTCTTGTAACTAATTATGCATTTTTTTTTGTTTCTGGAAAGTAAGTATCGTTTGTTAATTGCTTATGCTTCCATGGTAAGGAAAATAACTGTTATTCTCCTCAGACTTTTGTGACCTGGACACTGCCTATTTTCCTGAATATTCCAGAGGGATTCAGAGCTGAGTAAACGGGAAGTAACTTCTAGAACTTTCTAGAGCTCTCCAGTAATATTAATAGTTCACATGGCGTTCACATGATGCCACTAGTGTTTACATGGTGCTCACATGGCGTTCACATGATGCCACTGGTGTTCACATGGTGTTCACATGGCGTTCACATGATGCCACTAGTGTTTACATGGTGTTCACATGGCGTTCACATGATGCCACTAGTGTTTACATGGTGCTCACATGGCGTTCACATGATGCCACTAGTGTTTACATGGTGCTCACATGGCGTTCACATGATGCCACTAGTGTTTACATGGTGCTCACATGGCGTTCACATGATGCCACTAGTGTTTACATGGTGCTCACATGGCGTTCACATGATGCCACTGATGTTCACATGGTGTTCACATGGCGTTCACATGATGCCACTAGTGTTTACATGGTGTTCACATGGCGTTCACATGATGCCACTGATGTTCACATGGTGTTCACATGGCGTTCACATGATGCCACTAGTGTTTACATGGTGTTCACATGGCGTTCACATGATGCCACTGATGTTCACATGGTGTTCACATGGCGTTCACATGATGCCACTGGTGTTCACATGGCGTTCACATGATGCCACTAGTGTTTACATGGTGTTCACATGGCGTTCACATGATGCCACTGATGTTCACATGGTGTTCACATGGCGTTCACATGATGCCACTGGTGTTCACATGGCGTTCACATGATGCCACTAGTGTTTACATGGTGCTCACATGGCGTTCACATGATGCCACTGATGTTCACATGGTGTTCACATGGCGTTCACATGATGCCACTGGTGTTCACATGGCGTTCACATGATGCCACTAGTGTTTACATGGTGTTCACATGGCGTTCACATGATGCCACTAGTGTTTACATGGTGTTCACATGGCGTTCACATGATGCCACTGGTGTTCACATGGTGTTCTCATACCACATGTGGACAGATACACTTAGTATTCTTTAAGCAGCGCTGAATTTCAAAAGCAACTGCATACCAAATGTTTACGTTTTTAAATTCTGATTTAAATGTTTATCTTCTGAAGAACAACGTGCAAATATGTATTAAGGGAAGTGTAGAAGGTCCGGCACTCAGCACCTAGCCTCCGACCTCAGCACCTAGCCTCCGACCTCAGCACCTAGCCTCCGACCTCAGCACCTAGCCTCCGACCTCAGCACCTAGCCTCCGACCTCAGCACCTAGCCTCCGACCTCAGCACCTAGCCTCCGACCTCAGCACCTAGCCTCCGACCTCAGCACCTAGCCCCCGACCTCAGCACCTAGCCTCCGACCTCAGCACCTAGCCTCCGACCTCAGCACCTAGCCTCCGACCTCAGCACCTAGCCTCCGACCTCAGCACCTAGCCTCCGACCTCAGCACCTAGCCCCCGACCTCAGCACCTAGCCTCCGACCTCAGCACCTAGCCTCCGACCTCAGCACCTAGCCTCCGACCTCAGCACCTAGCCTCCGACCTCAGCACCTAGCCCCCGACCTCAGCACCTAGCCTCCGACCTCAGCACCTAGCCTCCGACCTCAGCACTTAGCCTCCGACCTCAGCACCTAGCCTCCGACCTCAGCACCTAGCCCCCGACCTCAGCACCTAGCCTCCGACCTCAGCACCTAGCCTCCGACCTCAGCACCTAGCCTCCGACCTCAGTACCTAGCCTCCGACCTCGGCACCTAGCCCCTGACCTCAGCACCTAGCCCCTGACCTCAGCACCTAGCCTCCGACCTCAGTACCTAGCCTCCGACCTCAGCACCTAGCCTCCGACCTCAGCACCTAGCCCCTGACCTCAGCACCTAGCCTCCGTCCTCAGCACCTAGCCCCTGACCTCAGCACCTAGCCCCTGACCTCAGCACCTAGCCTCCGACCTCAGCACCTAGCCTCCGACCTCGGCACCTAGCCCCTGACCTCAGCACCTAGCCTCCGACCTCAGCACCTAGCCTCCGACCTCAGCACTTAGCCCCTGACCTCAGCACCTAGCCTCCGTCCTCAGCACCTAGCCCCTGACCTCAGCACCTAGCCCCTGACCTCAGCACCTAGCCTCTGACCTCAGCACCCAGCCCCCAAACCCAGCCCAAGCTTTCAGGTTCCATTACCAGCTACTACTTGCCTTACCAGAACAAGCACCCAGCACCATCAAGGCCCAGCACCATCAACGCCCAGCACCCAGCACCATCAACACCCAGCACCATCAACACCCAGCACCCAGCACCATCAACACCCAGCACCATCAACACCCAGCACCATCAACACCCAGCACCATCAACACCCAGCACCATCAACACCCAGCACCATCAACACCCAGCACCCAGCACCATCAACACCCAGCACCATCAACACCCAGCACCCAGCACCATCAACACCCAGCACCCAGCACCATCAACACCCAGCACCATCAACACCCAGCACCCAGCACCATCAACACCCAGCACCCAGCACCATCAACACCCAGCACCATCAACACCCAGCACCCAGCACCATCAACACCCAGCACCATCAACACCCAGCACCAACAACACCCAGCACCATCAACACCCAGCACCATCAACACCCAGCACCATCAAGGCCCAGCAACACCCAGCACCCAGCACCATCAAGGCCCAGCACCATCAACACCCAGCACCATTAACACCCAGCACCATCAACACCCAGCACCCAGCACCATCAACACCCAGCACCATCAACACCCAGCACCATCAACACCCAGCACCATCAACACCCAGCACCATCAACACCCAGCACCATCAACACCCAGCACCATCAACACCCAGCACCATCAAGGCCCAGCACCATCAACACCCAGCACCATCAACACCCAGCACCATCAACACCCAGCACCCAGCACCATCAACACCCAGCACCATCAAGGCCCAGCACCATCAACACCCAGCACCATCAACACCCAGCACCATCAACACCCAGCACCCAGCACCATCAACACCCAGCACCATCAACACCCAGCACCATCAACACCCAGCACCATCAACACCCAGCACCATCAACACCCAGCACCCAGCACCATCAACACCCAGCACCATCAACACCCAGCACCATCAACACCCAGCACCCAGCACCATCAACACCCAGCACCATCAACACCCAGCACCATCAACACCCAGCACCATCAACACCCAGCACCATCAAGGCCCAGCACCATCAACACCCAGCACCCAGCACCATCAACACCCAGCACCATCAACACCCAGCACCCAGCACCATCAACACCCAGCACCATCAAGGCCCAGCACCATCAACACCCAGCACCATCAACACCCAGCACCATCAACACCCAGCACCCAGCACCATCAACACCCAGCACCATCAACACCCAGCACCATCAACACCCAGCACCATCAAGGCCCAGCACCATCAACACCCAGCACCCAGCACCATCAACGCCCAGCACCATCAACACCCAGCACCATCAACACCCAGCACCATCAACACCCAGCACCATCAACACCCAGCACCATCAAGGCCCAGCACCATCAACACCCAGCACCCAGCACCAACACCCAGCACCATCAAGGCCCAGCACCATCAACACCCAGCACCATCAAGGCCCAGCACCATCAACACCCAGCACCATCAACGCCCAGCACCCAGCACCATCAAGGCCCAGCACCATCAACACCCAGCACCATCAAGGCCCAGCACCATCAAGGCCCAGCACCATCAACACCCAGCACCATCAAGGCCCAGCACCATCAACACCCAGCACCATCAACACCCAGCACCATCAACACCCAGCACCATCAAGGCCCAGCACCTAGCGGCAGGTAATGGAGGGCCTGCACAAATTATCGGTACTCAGCCCTGCAGCAGCGGCCGCTGATGACCCGCGAGTATTTCCTCCCAGTAACTCTTGACCACTTTTGCAGAAATTCTGGTTGTTAGTGCCGGAGGGGGCAGCCTCCGCCTCCCTGTTGTACACTCCTGTGCTACACTCTTGTGCTACACTCTTGTGCTACACTCTTGTGCTACACTCTTGTGCTACACTCTTGTACACTCTTGTGCTACACTCTTGTGCTACACTCTTGTGCTACACTCTTGTGCTACACTCTTGTACACTCCTGTGCTACACTCTTGTACACTCTTGTGCTACACTCTTGTGCTACACTCTTGTGCTACACTCTTGTGCTACACTCTTGTACACTCTTGTGCTACACTCTTGTGCTACACTCTTGTGCTACACTCTTGTGCTACACTCTTGTACACTCTTGTGCTACACTCTTGTGCTACACTCTTGTACACTCTTGTGCTACACTCTTGTGCTACACTCTTGTACACTCCTGTGCTACACTCTTGTGCTACACTCTTGTACACTCTTGTGCTACACACTTGTGCTACACTCTTGTGCTACACTCTTGTACACTCTTGTGCTACACTCCTGTGCTACACTCTTGTGCTACACTCTTGTGCTACACTCTTGTACACTCTTGTGCTACACTCTTGTACACTCTTGTGCTACACTCTTGTGCTACACTCTTGTGCTACACTCTTGTACACTCTTGTGCTACACTCTTGTGCTACACTCTTGTGCTACACTCTTGTACACTCTTGTGCTACACTCTTGTGCTACACTCTTGTACACTCCTGTGCTACACTCTTGTGCTACACTCTTGTGCTACACTCTTGTGCTACACTCTTGTGCTACACTCTTGTGCTACACTCTTGTGCTACACTCTTGTACACTCTTGTGCTACACTCTTGTGCTACACTCTTGTGCTACACTCTTGTGCTACACTCTTGTACACTCCTGTGCTACACTCTTGTACACTCTTGTGCTACACTCTTGTGCTACACTCTTGTGCTACACTCTTGTGCTACACTCTTGTACACTCTTGTGCTACACTCTTGTGCTACACTCTTGTGCTACACTCTTGTGCTACACTCTTGTACACTCTTGTGCTACACTCTTGTGCTACACTCTTGTACACTCTTGTGCTACACTCTTGTGCTACACTCTTGTACACTCCTGTGCTACACTCTTGTGCTACACTCTTGTACACTCTTGTGCTACACACTTGTGCTACACTCTTGTGCTACACTCTTGTACACTCTTGTGCTACACTCCTGTGCTACACTCTTGTGCTACACTCTTGTGCTACACTCTTGTACACTCTTGTGCTACACTCTTGTACACTCTTGTGCTACACTCTTGTGCTACACTCTTGTGCTACACTCTTGTGCTACACTCTTGTGCTACACTCTTGTGCTACACTCTTGTACACTCTTGTGCTACACTCTTGTGCTACACTCTTGTACACTCCTGTGCTACACTCTTGTGCTACACTCTTGTGCTACACTCTTGTGCTACACTCTTGTGCTACACTCTTGTACACTCTTGTGCTACACTCTTGTGCTACACTCTTGTGCTACACTCTTGTACACTCTTGTGCTACACTCTTGTACACTCTTGTGCTACACTGTTGTGCTACACTCTTGTACACTCTTGTGCTACACTCTTGTACACTGTTGTGCTACACTCTTGTACACTCTTGTGCTACACTCTTGTGCTACACTCTTGTACACTGTTGTGCTGCACTCTTGTACACTCTTGTGCTACACTCTTGTGCTACACTCTTGTGCTACACTCTTGTGCTACACTCTTGTGCTACACTCTTGTACACTCTTGTGCTACACTCTTGTGCTACACTCTTGTGCTACACTCTTGTACACTGTTGTGCTACACTCTTGTACACTGTTGTGCTACACTCTTGTGCTACACTCTTGTACACTGTTGTGCTACACTCTTGTACACTGTTGTGCTACACTCTTGTGCTACACTCTTGTGCTACACTCTTGTGCTACACTCTTGTGCTACACTCTTGTGCTACACTCTTGTGCTACACTCTTGTGCTACGCTCTTGTGCTACACTCTTGTGATACACTCTTGTGCTACACTGTTGTGCTACACTCTTGTACACTCTTGTGCTACACTCTTGTACACTCTTGTGCTACACTCTTGTGCTACACTCTTGTACACTCTTGTGCTACACTCTTGTGCTACACTCTTGTGCTACACTCTTGTACACTCTTGTGCTACACTCTTGTGCTACACTCTTGTGCTACACTCTTGTACACTGTTGTGCTACACTCTTGTACACTGTTGTGCTACACTCTTGTGCTACACTCTTGTACACTGTTGTGCTACACTCTTGTACACTGTTGTGCTACACTCTTGTGCTACACTCTTGTGCTACACTCTTGTGCTACACTCTTGTGCTACACTCTTGTGCTACACTGTTGTGCTACACTCTTGTACACTCTTGTGCTACACTCTTGTACACTGTTGTGCTACACTCTTGTACACTCTTGTGCTACACTCTTGTACACTGTTGTGCTACACTCTTGTACACTCCTGTGCTACACTCTTGTGCTACACTCTTGTGCTACACTCTTGTGCTACACTCTTGTACACTCTTGTGCTACACTCTTGTGCTACACTCTTGTGCTACACTCTTGTGCTACACTCTTGTACACTCCTGTGCTACACTCTTGTACACTCTTGTGCTACACTCTTGTGCTACACTCTTGTGCTACACTCTTGTACACTCTTGTGCTACACTCTTGTGCTACACTCTTGTGCTACACTCTTGTACACTCTTGTGCTACACTCTTGTGCTACACTCTTGTACACTCTTGTGCTACACTCTTGTGCTACACTCTTGTACACTCCTGTGCTACACTCTTGTGCTACACTCTTGTACACTCTTGTGCTACACACTTGTGCTACACTCTTGTGCTACACTCTTGTACACTCTTGTGCTACACTCCTGTGCTACACTCTTGTGCTACACTCTTGTGCTACACTCTTGTGCTACACTCTTGTACACTCTTGTGCTACACTCTTGTACACTCTTGTGCTACACTCTTGTGCTACACTCTTGTGCTACACTCTTGTACACTCTTGTGCTACACTCTTGTGCTACACTCTTGTACACTCTTGTGCTACACTCTTGTGCTACACTCTTGTACACTCCTGTGCTACACTCTTGTGCTACACTCTTGTGCTACACTCTTGTGCTACACTCTTGTGCTACACTCTTGTACACTCTTGTGCTACACTCTTGTGCTACACTCTTGTGCTACACTCTTGTACACTCTTGTACACTCTTGTGCTACACTGTTGTGCTACACTCTTGTACACTCTTGTGCTACACTCTTGTACACTGTTGTGCTACACTCTTGTACACTCTTGTGCTACACTCTTGTGCTACACTCTTGTGCTACACTCTTGTGCTACACTCTTGTACACTCTTGTGCTACACTCTTGTGCTACACTCTTGTGCTACACTCTTGTACACTGTTGTGCTACACTCTTGTGCTACACTCTTGTACACTCTTGTGCTACACTCTTGTGCTACACTCTTGTGCTACACTCTTGTACACTCTTGTACACTCTTGTGCTACACTGTTGTGCTACACTCTTGTACACTGTTGTGCTACACTCTTGTGCTACACTCTTGTACACTCTTGTGCTACACTCTTGTGCTACACTCTTGTGCTACACTCTTGTACACTCTTGTACACTCTTGTACACTCTTGTGCTACACTCTTGTGCTACACTCTTGTGCTACACTCTTGTACACTCTTGTGCTACACTCTTGTGCTACACTCTTGTGCTACACTCTTGTGCTACACTCTTGTGCTACACTCTTGTGCTACACTCTTGTACACTCTTGTACACTCTTGTGCTACACTGTTGTGCTACACTCTTGTACACTCTTGTGCTACACTCTTGTACACTGTTGTGCTACACTCTTGTACACTCTTGTGCTACACTCTTGTGCTACACTCTTGTGCTACACTCTTGTGCTACACTCTTGTACACTCTTGTGCTACACTCTTGTGCTACACTCTTGTGCTACACTCTTGTACACTGTTGTGCTACACTCTTGTGCTACACTCTTGTACACTCTTGTGCTACACTCTTGTACACTGTTGTGCTACACTCTTGTACACTCTTGTGCTACACTCTTGTGCTACACTCTTGTGCTACACTCTTGTGCTACACTCTTGTACACTCTTGTGCTACACTCTTGTGCTACACTCTTGTGCTACACTCTTGTGCTACACTCTTGTACACTCTTGTACACTCTTGTGCTACACTGTTGTGCTACACTCTTGTACACTGTTGTGCTACACTCTTGTGCTACACTCTTGTACACTCTTGTGCTACACTCTTGTGCTACACTCTTGTGCTACACTCTTGTACACTCTTGTACACTCTTGTACACTCTTGTGCTACACTCTTGTGCTACACTCTTGTGCTACACTCTTGTACACTCTTGTGCTACACTCTTGTGCTACACTCTTGTGCTACACTCTTGTACACTGTTGTGCTACACTCTTGTGCTACACTCTTGTACACTCTTGTGCTACACTCTTGTGCTACACTCTTGTGCTACACTCTTGTACACTCTTGTACACTCTTGTGCTACACTGTTGTGCTACACTCTTGTACACTCTTGTGCTACACTCTTGTACACTGTTGTGCTACACTCTTGTACACTCTTGTGCTACACTCTTGTGCTACACTCTTGTGCTACACTCTTGTGCTACACTCTTGTACACTCTTGTGCTACACTCTTGTGCTACACTCTTGTGCTACACTCTTGTACACTGTTGTGCTACACTCTTGTGCTACACTCTTGTACACTCTTGTGCTACACTCTTGTACACTGTTGTGCTACACTCTTGTACACTCTTGTGCTACACTCTTGTGCTACACTCTTGTGCTACACTCTTGTGCTACACTCTTGTACACTCTTGCTACACTCTTGTGCTACACTCTTGTGCTACACTCTTGTACACTGTTGTGCTACACTCTTGTGCTACACTCTTGTACACTCTTGTGCTACACTCTTGTACACTGTTGTGCTACACTCTTGTACACTCTTGTGCTACACTCTTGTGCTACACTCTTGTGCTACACTCTTGTGCTACACTCTTGTACACTCTTGTGCTACACTCTTGTGCTACACTCTTGTGCTACACTCTTGTGCTACACTCTTGTACACTGTTATGCTACACTCTTGTGCTACACTCTTGTACACTCTTGTGCTACACTCTTGTACACTGTTGTGCTACACTCTTGTACACTCTTGTGCTACACTCTTGTGCTACACTCTTGTGCTACACTCTTGTGCTACACTCTTGTACACTCTTGTGCTACACTCTTGTGCTACACTCTTGTGCTACACTCTTGTACACTGTTGTGCTACACTCTTGTACACTGTTGTGCTACACTCTTGTGCTACACTCTTGTGCTACACTCTTGTACACTGTTGTGCTACACTCTTGTACACTGTTGTGCTACACTCTTGTGCTACACTCTTGTGCTACACTGTTGTGCTACACTCTTGTGCTACACTCTTGTACACTCTTGTGCTACACTCTTGTACACTCTTGTGCTACACTCTTGTGCTACACTCTTGTGCTACACTCTTGTGCTACACTCTTGTGCTACACTGTTGTGCTACACTCTTGTGCTACACTCTTGTGCTACACTCTTGTGCTACACTCTTGTGCTACACTCTTGTGCTACACTCTTGTGCTACACTGTTGTGCTACGCTCTTGTGCTACACTCTTGTGCTACACTCTTGTGCTACACTGTTGTGCTACACTGTTGTGCTACACTCTTGTGCTACACTCTTGTGCTACACTGTTGTGCTACACTCTTGTGCTACACTCTTGTGCTACACTCTTGTGCTACACTGTTGTGCTACGCTCTTGTGCTACACTCTTGTGCTACACTCTTGTGCTACACTGTTGTGCTACACTCTTGTGCTACACTCTTGTGCTACACTCTTGTGCTACACTCTTGTGCTACACTCTTGTGCTACACTCTTGTGCTACACTGTTGTGCTACGCTCTTGTGCTACACTCTTGTGCTACACTCTTGTGCTACACTCTTGTGCTACACTGTTGTGCTACACTCTTGTGCTACACTCTTGTGCTACACTCTTGTGCTACGCTCTTGTGCTACACTCTTGTGCTACACTCTTGTGCTACACTGTTGTGCTACACTCTTGTGCTACACTGTTGTGCTACGCTCTTGTGCTACACTCTTGTGCTACACTCTTGTGCTACACTCTTGTGCTACACTGTTGTGCTACACTCTTGTGCTACACTCTTGTGCTACACTCTTGTGCTACACTCTTGTGCTACACTCTTGTGCTACACTCTTGTGCTACACTCTTGTACACTCTTGTGCTACACTCTTGTGCTACACTCTTGTGCTACACTCTTGTGCTACACTCTTGTGCTACACTCTTGTGCTACACTGTTGTGCTACACTCTTGTGCTACACTCTTGTGCTACACTGTTGTGCTACGCTCTTGTGCTACACTCTTGTACACTCTTGTGCTACACTCTTGTGCTACACTCTTGTGCTACACTCTTGTGCTACACTGTTGTGCTACGCTCTTGTGCTACGCTCTTGTGCTACACTCTTGTGCTACACTCTTGTGCTACACTCTTGTGCTACACTCTTGTGCTACACTCTTGTGCTACACTCTTGTGCTACACTGTTGTGCTACACTCTTGTGCTACACTGTTGTGCTACGCTCTTGTGCTACACTCTTGTACACTCTTGTGCTACACTCTTGTACACTCTTGTGCTACACTCTTGTGCTACACTCTTGTGCTACACTCTTGTGCTACACTGTTGTGCTACGCTCTTGTGCTACACTCTTGTGCTACACTCTTGTACACTGTTGTGCTACACTCTTGTGCTACACTCTTGTACACTCTTGTGCTACACTCTTGTACACTGTTGTGCTACACTCTTGTACACTCTTGTGCTACACTCTTGTGCTACACTCTTGTGCTACACTCTTGTGCTACACTCTTGTACACTCTTGTGCTACACTCTTGTGCTACACTCTTGTGCTACACTCTTGTGCTACACTCTTGTACACTGTTGTGCTACACTCTTGTGCTACACTCTTGTACACTGTTGTGCTACACTCTTGTGCTACACTCTTGTGCTACACTCTTGTACACTCTTGTGCTACACTCTTGTGCTACACTCTTGTGCTACACTCTTGTACACTGTTGTGCTACACTCTTGTACACTGTTGTGCTACACTCTTGTGCTACACTCTTGTGCTACACTCTTGTACACTGTTGTGCTACACTCTTGTACACTGTTGTGCTACACTCTTGTGCTACACTCTTGTGCTACACTGTTGTGCTACACTCTTGTGCTACACTCTTGTGCTACACTCTTGTGCTACACTCTTGTGCTACACTCTTGTGCTACACTCTTGTGCTACACTGTTGTGCTACGCTCTTGTGCTACACTCTTGTGCTACACTCTTGTGCTACACTCTTGTGCTACACTGTTGTGCTACACTCTTGTGCTACACTCTTGTGCTACACTCTTGTGCTACGCTCTTGTGCTACACTCTTGTGCTACACTCTTGTGCTACACTCTTGTGCTACACTCTTGTGCTACACTCTTGTGCTACACTCTTGTGCTACACTCTTGTGCTACACTCTTGTGCTACACTGTTGTGCTACACTCTTGTGCTACACTCTTGTGCTACACTCTTGTGCTTCGCTCTTGTGCTACACTCTTGTGCTACACTCTTGTGCTACACTGTTGTGCTACACTCTTGTGCTACACTCTTGTGCTACACTCTTGTGCTACACTCTTGTGCTACACTGTTGTGCTACGCTCTTGTGCTACACTCTTGTGCTACACTCTTGTGCTACACTCTTGTGCTACACTGTTGTGCTACACTCTTGTGCTACACTCTTGTGCTACACTCTTGTGCTACGCTCTTGTGCTACACTCTTGTGCTACACTCTTGTGCTACACTCTTGTGCTACACTCTTGTGCTACACTGTTGTGCTACGCTCTTGTGCTACACTCTTGTGCTACACTCTTGTGCTACACTCTTGTGCTACACTGTTGTGCTACACTCTTGTGCTACACTCTTGTGCTACACTCTTGTGCTACACTCTTGTGCTACGCTCTTGTGCTACACTCTTGTGCTACACTCTTGTGCTACACTCTTGTGCTACACTCTTGTGCTACACTCTTGTGCTACACTCTTGTGCTACACTCTTGTGCTACACTCTTGTGCTACACTGTTGTGCTACACTCTTGTACACTCTTGTGCTACACTCTTGTGCTACACTCTTGTGCTACACTCTTGTACACTCTTGTGCTACACTCTTGTGCACTGTTGTACACTGTTGCCATCTGTTGTACACTGTTGTTCTCCAACACTGGTGAACTACACTACTGTACTCCAACACTGGTGAACTACACCACTGTTCTCCAACACTGGTGAATGAACTACACTACTGTTCTCCAACACTGGTGAACTACACTATTGTACTCCAACACTGGTGAACTACACCACTGTTCTCCAACACTGGTGAACTACACTACTGTACTCCAACACTGGTGAACTACACCACTGTTCTCCAACACTGGTGAATGAACTACACTACTGTTCTCCAACACTGGTGAACTACACTATTGTACTCCAACACTGGTGAACTACACCACTGTTCTCCAACACTGGTGAACTACACTACTGTACTCCAACACTGGTGAACTACACCACTGTTCTCCAACACTGGTGAATGAACTACACTACTGTTCTCCAACACTGGTGAACTACACCACTGTTCTCCAACACTGGTGAACTACACTACTGTTCTCCAACACTGGTGAACTACACTACTGTTCTCCAACACTGGTGAACTACACTACTGTACTCCAACACTGGTGAACTACACCACTGTTCTCCAACACTGGTGAATGAACTACACTACTGTTCTCCAACACTGGTGAACTACACCACTGTTCTCCAACACTGGTGAACTACACTACTGTTCTCCAACACTGGTGAACTACACCACTGTTCTCCAACACTGGTGAACTACACTACTGTTCTTCAACACTGGTGAACTACACTATTGTACTCCAACACTGGTGATATAGACAATCTCAGCCCCGCCCGTTGATCTCACATATACGTCGAGTTTGCAGTGGTTTAGGCTAGCCAGAAACGTAAGAATCACGTCGACCCAGCTGACTTATCCTGATGCTTAACACGTTCGAGGAATCGTCATTATTGCGACGCTTTTAATTTGTTCGAAGCACCGCAATTTCTACGGTGGTACCGCTGAGAGAGTACCTGCAGCCAGCACCCATCAGCTGGTTGGTCACCAGCTGGAAGCTGTGGTTAAACTTCAGGATTGTAATGGTTTTGGGGCCAAAACTCAGGTTATTGACGAGTCATTACTGGTTGCTCCAGGCAGAGTCGTGGGGACCCCGGGATTGGTTTTGTCTGGTAGGAGGGTGGGGGGGGGGGTCAACAATAGGGGGCGTGGGGGGGCAGGGGGGTCAACAATAGGGGGCGTGTGGGGGGGGGTTGCGGCAGGGGGGTTAATAATGTGGGTGATAAGAGTGGGACTCTTAACCCTTAATGAAGAAGTGATATATTCCCCTGATCGTCATCTTCTTGACTTGCTTCAAGAACAATGTACCGAGGGTAATTATTGTTTATGGGTGGGTTTGTGGGGGTTACTTCTTCACCTTGTATAATAAAGTGTATAACGTAATAAAAGGGAAGGTAGGAGAAGTGAACACTCATACGTATTCACAGTTACATGGCAAGTTTTTCTTTGAATGCTCTGTGTTCTCTTCTCCGAAGCTATGGGTCCCTACAACTGCACCAGAGGTGATACCCCAATATATATATATATATATATATATATATATATATATATATATATATATATATGTATATATATATATATATATATATATATATATATATATATATATATATGCATACACACACACACATACACACATACACACATACAGTCATGTGACACACATGACTTATATGACACACAGTCATATAAGAAGAAAAATATAAGAATGAAAAAAAAAAAATAAGAAGAAAAGGTGAACGACCAAGTGACAAGACTAAGGAAGACAGAGGGGGGCATATACTGAAAGTGACAAGGAAATCTGCGAGGCACTGAATGCCAGTTTCCATGGAGTGTTCACTACCGAGCCTGAGCAGCTCCCATTGTTGGAAGGGGTTACCCTAGATGAAAGACTATCAGATATAGAGGTGACAGCAGAGGAGGTAATGAAACAGTTGACAACTCTAGATGCAACTAAAGCAGTTGGACCAGACAAAGTATCACCGTGGATACTAAAAGAAGCAGCACAGGCCCTCAGCGTGCCTCTGGCAATGATCTTTAATGAGTCACTTATGTCAGGAGAATTGCCCAGTTGCTGGAAGAAGGCAAATGTCGTGCCGATCTTCAAGAAAGGAGATAGGGAGGAGGCACTTAACTACAGACCTGTATCACTGACAAGCATCCCCTGTAAAATACTGGAAAGAATAATTAGGCTACGACTGGTTGCACACCTGGAGAACATTAGGTTTGTGAACAAACATCAACATGGGTTCTGGACAAGGAAATCGTGCCTAACAAACCTTCTGGAATTCTATGATAAAATAACGATAAAACAGGACAGAGATGGTTGGGGAGACTGCATATTTCTGGACAGCCAAAAAGCCTTTGATACAGTACCACACATGAGACTGCTGTTCAAGCTCGAGAGGCAGGTGGGGGTGGGGGGAAAGGTCCTAGCATGGATAAGGAACTACCTAACAGGAAGGAGCCAAAGCGTTACGGTAAGGGGCGAGAAGTCGGACTGGCGAACAGTGACAAGTGGAGTACCACAAGGATCGGTGCTGGGCCCAATTCTATTTCTAGTATATGTTAACGACATGTTTACAGGCGTAGAGTCCTACAAGTCGATGTTTGCGGATGACGCAAAGTTGATGTGAAGAGTTGTGACAGATGAGGATTGCAGGATCCTCCAAGAGGACCTGAACAGGTTGCAGAGATGGTCAGAGAAATGGCTACTAGAATTCAACACGAGCAAATGTAAAGTTATGGAAATGGGACTAGGAGATAGGAGACCAAAGGGACAGTACACAATGAAGGGGAACAGCCTACCTGTGACGACGCGCGAAAGAGACCTGGGTGTGGACGTAACACCTAATCTATCTCCTGAGGCACATATAAATAGGATAACGACAGCAGCGTACTCTACACTGGCAAAAGTTAGAACATCATTCAGAAACCTAAGTAAGGAGGCATTTAGGGCGCTTTACACTGCCTACGTGAGGCCAGTCTTAGAGTATGCCGCCTCATCATGGAGTCCCCATCTGAAGAAGCATTTAATGAAACTGGAAAAGGTTCAGAGGTTTGCAACGAGACTCGTCCCAGAGCTACGAGGGATGGGGTATGAGGAGCGCCTGAGGGAACTGTGCCTTACGACACTAGAAAGAAGAAGGGAGAGGGGGGGACATGATAGGAACGTATAAGATACTCAGAGGGATTGACAGAGTGGACATAGACGAAATGTTCACACGGAATAGTAACAGAACGAGAGGACATGGATGGAAGCTTGAAACTCAGATGAGTCACAGAGATGTTAGGAAGTTTTCTTTTAGCGTGAGAGTAGTGGGAAAATGGAATGCACTTCAGGAACAGGTTGTGGAAGCAAATACTATTCATAATTTTAAAACCAGGTATGATAGGGAAATGGGACAGGAGTCATTGCTGTAAACAACCGATGCTCGAAAGGCGGGATCTAAGAGTCAATGCTCGATCCTGCAGACACAACTAGGTGAGTACAACTAGGTGAGCACACACACACACACACACACACACACACACACACACACACACACACACACACACACACACACACACACACACACACACACACACACACACACACACACATATATATAATTACCTACCTCGTTAGGTATTCTGTGAGAGAGCGTGTGTAATACATGTGCAGGTGGCAGGCATCCGTCTCCACCGTCTCCAGCCCTACAACACAACTGCTTCTCTCCTGACGACGGTGGTAGAGGTTGCCTGCAGCCACCAGGCCCTGAGGCACTAGGGGCAGACGCAGCAGGCCCTGAGGCACTAGGGGCAGACGCAGCAGGCCCTGAGGCACTAGGGTCAGGGGCAGCAGGCCCTGAGGCATTAGGGGCAGGGGCAGCAGGCCCTGAGGCACTAGGGTCAGGGGCAGCAGGCCCTGAGGCACTAGGGGCAGAGGCACCAGGCCCTGAGGCACTAGGGGCAGAGGCACCAGGCCCTGAGGCACTAGGGTCAGGGGCAGCAGGCCCTGAGGCACTAGGGTCAGGGGCAGCAGGCCCTGAGGCACTAGGGTCAGGGGCAGCAGGCCCTGAGGCACTAGGGTCAGGGGCAGCAGGCCCTGAGGCACTAGGGGCAGCAGGCCCTGAGGCACTAGGGTCAGGGGCAGCAGGCCCTGAGGCACTAGGGGCAGGGCCAGCAGGCCCTGAGGCACTAGGGGCAGCAGGCCCTGAGGCACTAGGGTCAGGGGCAGCAGGCCCTGAGGCACTAGGGGCAGAGGCAGCAGGCCCTGAGGCACTAGGGGCAGAGGCAGCAGGCCCTGAGGCACTAGGGTCAGGGGCAGCAGGCCCTGAGGCACTAGGGTCAGGGGCAGCAGGCCCTGAGGCACTAGGGTCAGGGGCAGCAGGCCCTGAGGCACTAGGGTCAGAGGCAGCAGGCCCTGAGGCACTAGGGGCAGAGGCAGCAGGCCCTGAGGCACTAGGGGCAGAGGCAGCAGGCCCTGAGGCACTAGGGTCAGGGGCAGCAGGCCCTGAGGCACTAGGGTCAGGGGCAGCAGGCCCTGAGGCACTAGGGGCAGAGGCAGCGAGCCCTGAGGCACTAGGGGCAGAGGCAGCAGGCCCTGAGGCACTAGGGGCAGAGGCAGCAGGCCCTGAGGCACTAAGAGCAGAGGCAGCAGGCCCTGAGGGACTAGGGGCAGAGGCAGCAGGCCCTGAGGCACTAGGGGCAGAGGCAGCAGGCCCTGAGGCACTAGGGGCAGAGGCAGCAGGCCCTGAGGCACTAGGGGCAGAGGCAGCAGGCCCTGAGGCACTAAGAGCAGAGGCAGCAGGCCCTGAGGGACTAGGGGCAGAGGCAGCAGGCCCTGAGGCACTAGGGGCAGAGGCAGCAGGCCCTGAGGCACTAGGGGCAGAGGCAGCAGGCCCTGAGGCACTAGGAGCAGAGGCAGCAGGCCCTGAGGGACTAGGGGCAGAGGCAGCAGGCCCTGAGGCACTAGGGTCAGGGGCAGCAGACTCTGAGGCACTAGGGGCAGAGGCAGCAGGCCCTGAGGGACTAGGGGCAGAGGCAGCAGGCTCTTAGGGACTAGGGGCAGAGGCAGCCCATCATGCAGATCGTACCCACAAGCAACACAATGGATGCCAAACTGCCATCAAAAATGCCATAACAAACTGTCATTCAGCAGGTAAAGAGGAGACCCGGGATGTAATTGCCGACGGGAGAAAGATGATTCTCTCGCAACAATTGCTAACATTTACCTAAAAATACCCGGGCAAATGTGCAGACACGCTTGCTTAGGGCAGTCCGTCAGAGCTGGGCGTAATTATGACCCGTTTGTTTAATTGCATCCAGACTGACCCAGATGGCACAACTGTTTCGTGTTTAAAACATGAGAGAAACACAGGCTCTAATATCTATTGATTTTATTGTTTCCTTTCCCTGACTGTTCTTTTAGCTTGTCACACTATATATATATATATATATATATATATATATATATATATATATATATATATATATATATATATATATATATATATATATATATATATATATATATATATATATATATATATATATATATATATATATATATATACTTTGATGCATCTTAAGAGCGCCTTACATAACTTTGGGAGAGGTAATTAGATGGCCTGCAGCTGTAATTAGGTGGCAGGCGCATGCAATTAGGTGACAGGCGCGTGTAATTAGGTGACAGGCGTCGCGTAATTATGTAAATAAAAACTCGTTTAAGTTTTGTGTGTCCTTCACAGTCTTGTGTGACACCTATATTCGGTTCTGTTTTGTTTATTCTCGTTTTCTTTGGTTTCCATGGTTGCCCTCCCCTCTGGTGTTGCTGGGATGCTGGTTGTGGGTTCCCCTCTTGTCTCTGGGAATGTTGTGTTGGGGGCTGTGATTTCCTGGTTTTCTCCTCTCACCTTGCGCTTCTTCCTTGCCTCTACCGCCATGGCTCTTTCCTCCTTTGTCCTGTCCCTCTGGAGGAATACTTTTTTGTGTTCTTCCACATATTGCAGATGGCTCTTCCTTTGTAGAACATTCTTCTTCGTGGTCTCGTTTGCAAACACAATCTTTATCAGGAGGTCTCTGCCTTTGTTGTACCAGCCCAACCTGAAAACCTTCTCAATGTTTTTTTCAGCCCCTTCCATCTTTAACCCTTTTAGTATGCCATTCACTGTCTCTCTGTCCTTACTATTCCATTCTTGCCTATTGGAGCCTTCCTGTTCTTTGATGCCCACAGCTACCATTGATCTTTTTCTTTCCAGCAGCTGACTGGTGCACCTTGCTGCTTCCTGTGAGGTAGCTGCTTGCATGGCTACCTCCCTCACTGTGGCCATTGCTCCTGAGCTCTTTCTCAGTATGTACAGAGGCATTTCCTTCCAATGCACCATTTCCATCTTCCCTTTGGATGATTATCTGATGCCCAGCCTCATTATTTTTCTCTGTGAGGGATTTTATCTCCTTTGCTGCTATCAGCTCACTTTGCAGGCTGTTTATTGTATTCTTCATTTCATGCATCTCCTCCCTGAGTTCCTCCCAAACTTAGTCTAACATTTCCTTCATCAGGTCATTTTGACTTTTCCCTGTGTCCTTCGTGTGTCCCCCTGCCATTCTGTATGTGTGGGAGGGTGTCTGTGGGTGAGGGAGAGGGAGAAGGGAAAGAGAATTATTGAAAGGGAAAGAGGGAGAGAGATTCTTAGAGGAAGGGAGGAAAAGAGAGAATCATTGAAATGAAGGGAGAGAGAGAATTGGAGAAAGGAAGCAAGGAAAAGAGAGAATTAAAGAGTGAGAGAGTGAGAATTAAAGAAAGGGAGTGCTTGAGAAAGGGATTGAGGGAATACGAGAGTAATGGAGTGATTACGAGAGAGGGAGTTACATGTAGGGGGAGGGAGAGAGCCCGTGTGGGAGGGAGAGAGTCCGTGTGGGAGGGAGAGAGCCCGTGTGGGAGGGAGAGAGTCCGTGTGGGAGGGAGAGAGCCCGTGTGGGAGGGAAAGAGCCCGTGTGGGAGGGAGAGAGCCCGTGTGGGAGGGAGAGAGCCCGTGTGGGAGGGAGAGAGAGAGAGAGGGAGGGAGGTTATAGCACTATATACAAGCGCCAGAGAGACAAGGGGGAGGATGGACATAACCTTATAATTGTCCCTGGCAGGTAAGGTTGTAGTTCTGACTTAATTAACAGCGGAGTTCTCTCTCTCTTGGTCAGGATAATGTTAGCTTTTCATCACATAAGCCCTTCTTGTCGTGTTTCTCATCAGCTTAATGGCCTCGCAATTAGCATTTACAATTTATATTGTTTTAATAAAAAAGCAGTAAAATGATTACTTTTTTTACTTAGAAATTGATAAAAAATAGTTTTAAAAAGTTAATACAGTCCATAAAGCCATGCTTAACGGTTTTGTTAAAGCGATCATAGCATTAATATTGTTTATTGGGGTTTAGCATTTATTTACTTAGGCCTACTGGGAGTCTTAGGTGTAGTAGGTGAGGCTGTTTTGTTTCCTTGTTTGACAGTCTCCTTCTATCATCTCAAGATAACCTCAAGATAACTCAAGACATTCTCCTTCTCCTCCTACTTCCCATCCCAGCTCCTT
Organism: Procambarus clarkii; assembly: GCF_020424385.1. Classification (NCBI taxonomy): domain Eukaryota; kingdom Metazoa; phylum Arthropoda; class Malacostraca; order Decapoda; family Cambaridae; genus Procambarus; species Procambarus clarkii. The sequence goes on from NC_059637.1 coordinate 8,460,082, forward strand.
GTCCTCGTATCCCAGCTCCTTGTTCTCGTATCCCAGCTCCTTGGTCTCGTATCCCAGCTCCTTGTTCTCGTATCCCAGCTCCTTGTTCTCGTATCCCAGCTCCTTGTCCTCGTATCCCAGCTCCTTGTTCTCGTATCCCAGCTCCTTGTTCTCGTATCCCAGCTCCTTGTTCTCGTATCCCAGCTCCTTGTCCTCGTATCCCAGCTCCTTGTTCTCGTATCCCAGCTCCTTGTCCTCGTATCCCAGCTCCTTGTTCTCGTATCCCAGCTCCTTGTCCTCGTATCCCAGCTCCTTGTCCTCGTATCCCAGCTCCTTGTTCTCGTATCCCAGCTCCTTGTCCTCGTATCCCAGCTCCTTGTCCTCGTATCCCAGCTCCTTGGTCTCGTATCCCAGCTCCTTGTTCTCGTATCGGCTTAGTGCTTTCTGCTCATAATTATCTTGTATTACATCCGTCTGTGTTCTTCACAATAATAAATCATACCCACCGTCGCTTCTGGCATGAAAGCATAAGATAACCATCTGGTCTGAGGTCAGTAACGGTGTGTGTGTGTTCATCTTGTTGTGTTCACCTAGTTGTGCTTGCGGGGGTGGAGCTCTGGCTCTTTGGTCCCGCCGTCCTTTCATTTGGTCCCTTTCGTCCCGTGTACAGGTTCCTGAGCCTACTGGGCTCTATCATATCTATTTAGACACTTGAAACTGTGTATGGAGTCAGCCTCCACCACATCACTGCCTAATGCTGTGTGTGTGTGTGTGTGTGTGTGTGTGTGTGTGTGTGTGTGTGTGTGTGTGTGTGTGTGTGTGTGTGTGTGTGTGTGTGCGTGCGTGTGCGTGAGCCTTTTGCTTGTGTTAAAAGTCACTGGCAATATTGGTTTGTACGTCGGGGGAAGAAAGTGTTAAGAGGGAGCACTCTTCCAGACGATAGTATTGTGCTCGTGTCTGAACTGCAATAATAATAATAATAATATTATTATTATTATTATTATTATTATTATTATTATTATTATTATTATTATTATTATTGTGAAACTTATTACAATTCTGGTATTTAAATAAAGACGAAGAAAAGATCCGACATAGCGATTTTTTAGGATTAAGCTACATGCTTTATCAAGGTGATGTAAACAATGTATGGCGAAGTTTGTGATGAGTGATGATGTGTCTGGGATCTGTGGCCCGGGTATACCCGGAACATTACCCCTACGCTCACCACCACAACCTCTCTGCTTATATCAGTTAATGAAGGTATTGATTTTAACTTCTTTAAGAATAATTTTGTTGTTAATCGGATCTACTTTGGTAAAAGATTTGTAGCCGTGTACTGTCTCAGTAGACAGGAGACAAGAAGGGCTGTCATCCCTGGCCTTGGAGGGGGGGGGACTTCCCTAAGTGCCTTCCTCTCTCCACTATGGCATACCTGAAGTGCCTTAAGCGTTGTAGTGCCAAATGGCACTCTGTTTATCCCAGCCCATCCTGAACGTACGTATTGCAACTATTCGCTTAAACGTACAAAAAATGGCCTGTTAGACCCCAAAGTGTGACAAACAAATTAGCCCAAAATGTGCATTAAAAATATTGAAAAGTAATTATAAAAATTAACCAATCGTGTCCAAGGCGTATATAATCAGTTCTAGGCATAATATATGCTATATATTAGGACCAATATAGTAATTTATATGTTATATAAGAGGCCCAGGAAGCTTAGAATTGTTGTGGTGTCTACAGGATTAGTAGTATAATACGCGGCCATTGTTAGCTGCATAGGTCCATCTCTGAATAATGATGTGACGACTTGTACTGAATTTTGTAACTAGCTCATCAAGATTGTAACTTGCTTAGCTAAATGAATTGTGGGGTTCAGTTCCTGAGCCCATTATGTGCCTCTGTAACCCTTTCCACTACCGCCCACAAGATGGGTATGGGGTGCATAATAAATGAACGAAACTAACTGAAGGTTGGACCAAACAGTCGCTGGAGAGAGCGTCGCCCTCCACGCTTGGGGTCCAGGGTTCGATACCCCATCTGTGTGAAGATCACTGGAGCAGGGCGGGGATCGAACCAGCGACATAGGGTCACCCCAGGTGCGCGCCCCATTGTTGGACCACGATAAAGCGCGTGTCTGAGGTGACCCAGCACGCTGGTTCGATTCCCGCCCAATAATATTAGCGAATCGTGAAGATGTACTATGTCCTGATGTTCATGTTCATCTAAGGCAGTGAAGAGCCATCGCATGGTCTTGGCTGGCACCAACAGTCTAGTGTCCGTGTGGTCCATGGACGTGCTCTAGCTCCTGGCCTACAATGTGTGTGCTCTTGGCATGTGTTACTGATCGAGCTTGCTGTTCTTGTTCCCATAATGCATCTTTCAAGTTGTCAGTTCTTGCGTCAATCGTCATCGTGGGATTTTTGTTTACTCTTAATATGATTGTAAAAATGTATCTCATAAGATTTTTATGGCTCTCGCAACCATGGCACTCGGACCGCACCCATATGGCACTCCGGGGCACACCCGTGTACAGCGGCTTCCCCCCAACACAATATCACAAACAAACAACAGTAATGGAGTGACAAACAGGCCGACTGATCACCACCAACAAGGTCTCCGAAGCCTGGCTGACCCGTCGACCAGTCAGTCATTCTTCAGATACGTCCAGACGATAAGAGCGGAGCAGTACACCGTCGTTATTGTACGCTGAAGAGGCCACTTGTTAGCTGAATGTATGGACTCCTTGTGGTTGGTAAATATTGGTAAATGTTGTTTGCTCTCCCAAGTAGTTTCTTGTTATGGAAGGATGTTCAGGTTTGTTTCTTGCGAGGAGCTGATGCGAGGGTGTGCGTCTTGTGTTCGCCTAGTTGTGGGGAAGCTATGGCTCTTGGGTCCCGCCTCACAACACTTACTCGAATTGTGTATAGATTCCAGGGCGTATTTGGTTCTGTCTTAGCTATATGTAAAGATGTGTATAGAGGTTTGCCTCTGTACACGGCCTTTGTTAAGGAGGCTTGGCCCTATTTGTGCTGTGTTAAGTTAAACTTTAGCTCTAGGCCAGGACTAACCCAATAGTACTGTGAGACATTCGACTAGGTCACTAACCTCAGTCCTTCTCTTGAGGTTATCTTGAGATGATTTCGGGGCTTTAGTGTCCCCGCGGCCCGGTCCTCGACCAGGCCTCCACCCCGCAGGAAGCAGCCCGTGACAGCTGACTAACACCCAGGTACCTATTTTACTGCTAGGTAACAGGGGCATAGGGTGAAAGAAACTCTTCCCATTGTTTCTCGCCGGCGCCTGGGATCGAATTCAGGACCACAGGATCACAAGTCCAGCGTGCTGTCCGCTCGGCCGACCGGCTCCCTCAACAGACCTTCACCCTGAACAAACTCCTTCAAGTTCCTGTAGTTCATGCAGACTTTCCTGGTATGAAACAGGTGTGAAAGAAGCATTAATTAACCTGAAATACAAATACAAGCGCGCTTAAATGCACCTGTCCGCACGCCTGTATAAAGAAAGATAAATATAAAATAGAAAGAACTTATCGTAATGTGATATTTTCTTTTGGCAAATAGCCCCATCAGCCAACAGTAACATTTACAGCGTTAACGTTTTGACAAAGCAATTACCATCCGTGGTCGTAGCCAGAATTTACACCACCATATACCTATTGGGGTGTAGCGGGAACAGTCTCCGCGGCCCCCACCAAACAATTAGGGTGTCAAAACCCACAGTCCTGACGACACATGGAAGCAATTTAGCAATAACAATCTGGTCTTCGTGCCGCTGCTCAAAGCCGAGCCTTCAGACCTTACAAACACTGGCGGGGATTTCTTACCTGCGCGTCGGCTTCCTAAACACCTCTAAGCGGTCTCCCAAACTTCCCAGTTGGCTGTATGCAAGCTAATTATCCCTGCATTGTTAGCATGCGGGAGGGAAGGAGGCGGGGAGGGAGGGAAGGAGTCGTGGGTAGAGGAAAGGAGGCAGGGAGGGAGCCTAGGAGTCGTGGGTGGAGGGAAGGAGGCAGGGAGGGAGCCTAGGAGTAGTGGGTGGAGGGAAGGAGGCAGGGAGGGAGCCTAGGAGTCCTGGGTGGAGGGAAGGAGGCAGGGAGGGAGCAAGGAAGGGAAGGTGAGAGTTTGGGGCGGCAAGGGATGGGAGAATTAAGGAGGGGTGTAAGGGAAGGAGTAGGTGGGGGGGGAGTTTGAGAGGGAGGTGAAGAAGGAGAGGGAGGTGAAGGAGGAGTGGGAGGGAGCGAGGGAGCGAGGGAGCGGAGGTTACAGTCAGGGAACAAAACCTTGAGACACGTCTCTCCTGCAGGCAGACTAATTACCTGAGCTTTTAAACTAAACACTGATTCCCCTCGACTAGCTGTACTCGGCGCTTAGGGCGCCTTCCTCTCTTATTTAATTACCGCCACCAGAAAAGTTACTTTAAAAATTGTGAAACTTAATTTGATGGATGGCTGCGCAGGACCCAGTATGCGTGCTTCGCTGCTGAGCGAGATTAGTTGAATTTGCATGATAGCCCAATGTGAGGGATTTAATTTGTTAGTGTGTTTATGAGTTGAGGTCTGAAGACGTGTTCTTGCTGTGCAGAATGGTTGTTTTGTGTGTTGTGGAGGTTTGTGTGCGTGCCAACATGTGTGCAGCTGTATGTGTGCTTGTAGGCTCGTGCTTCAGCTACCTAGCCCCGCCTTACCAACTCCTGGTTACTTAATGGAATTATATTTATGTTGCTCATCGTTGTCATTTGTTAAAGTATATTATTGAGCTCGCCTCGGGAATCATTTCTTGTTTGTTGTGTTGTGTCGAGTTTGTTGTTGTGTTTGTTGTATCGAGTTTGTTGTGTACCAATTCTTTCAAAATAGATCACACACAAATGGGCATAAAATACGAAATTTTATATAAACTGGCATTCCATTCATTTGTGGTCAAATGTCAGGAAACCAGCATATAGTTCTCCCTTGACAGTCTCTCATACCTGGCTTGTCAAGCTGTGGCATGTGTCTGGAGGCTGCTATGTGTGTGTGTGACACATCTTACCGGGGTGTCTGGATTCTACCTGGCTTCCTCCAGACAGGTATCTGTGGTTTTCCAGATCAGATCAGTGTAGGTTGAACACTTCTTCCAGAGAAGTATCTGGTATATCCCAGTCCAGATGTGAGTGTGTTCCAGGCTAGTGAGGGATGTATCCCAGTCCAGATGTGAGTGTGTTCCAGGCTAGTGAGGGATGTATCCCAGTCCAGATGTGAGTGTGTTCCAGGCTAGTGAGGGATGTATCCCAGTCCAGATGTGAGTGTGTTCCAGGCTAGTGAGGGATGTATCCCAGTCCAGATGTGAGTGTGTTCCAGGCTAGTGAGGGATGTATCCCAGTCCAGATGTGAGTGTGTTCCAGGCTAGTGAGGGATGTATCCCAGTCCAGATGTGAGTGTGTTCCAGGCTAGTGAGGGATGTATCCCAGTCCAGATGTGAGTGTGTTCCAGGCTAGTGAGGGATGTATCCCAGTCCAGATGTGAGTGTGTTCCAGGCTAGTGAGGGATGTATCCCAGTCCAGATGTGAGTGTGTTCCAGGCTAGTGAGGGATGTATCCCAGTCCAGATGTGAGTGTGTTCCAGGCTAGTGAGGGATGTATCCCAGTCCAGATGTGAGTGTGTTCCAGGCTAGTGAGGGATGTATTCCAGTCCAGATGTGAGTGTGTTCCAGGCTAGTGAGGGATGTATTCCAGTCCAGATGTGAGTGTGTTGAACACGTCTTCCAGACAAGCTGGAAGGCTGGTTCTTGCCGTGGTGAAGGGTTCCGTCCGTTATTGACACGACCCGCCTCTCTCACTGGTCGTTACTTGCTTGCTTTATAGAGCGACTTGTTGGCCTGCGGGAAGACATGTAGTGTAGACTAATAAGGGAAGCGTGCTTGGGAATCCCATAACGACCACCACTTTATAAGTGGGAACTCGAGCTATAATAGAAACATGGTGTGTGTGCTACTGGAGAGACCAGGGGTGGTCTCAGGCGTTCTCTTGCAGGGTTTCATTGCATATTGCATGTTTTACCCTCGCTGTTTGTGGCCCGGGGATTTTAAGGTCTTGTAAAACCCACCAGAATCGGGAAATTCAGCTGTAAAAAAAAAGTCACAAGGAGACAGTTTTTTCTACCACAGACGTGGCCAGATATTTACAATGCTAACCAGCATATATACATTTTCTTCTGTCCTCCATGGACAGGGTGAGAGATCTGTTAAACATATAGTTCAGTGATGTATTGAACAATCAACCACACAAGGTGGTTGCCGTGTAAATAACGGTGAAGGCGGTGTGTTATTGAGGCGTTAAGGGACCGTCTTGTAGAGGCGTGACCTAATTATGTGTCCCAGTACCACAACGTTATTGTCACTATTTTTCATCTTGTGAACATTACACTACAAACGTCGTAATGATGCTATAAAATGTTGTGGTTACATTGGTTGTCTCCCGCGTGGCTCCAGTAAGGGGACAGGAAGCCTGTGTATATAAATATATTCTTTAGGCTTGTATCGAGGATCCCACTCCCCTCCCCAAGGTCAAACTACCGACCCTCCCCAGGATGTAACCTCACAACAGTTGCCTAACTCCCTGGACCCGGATTCACGAAGCAGTTACGCAAGCACTTACGAACGTGTACATCTTTCCTCAATCTTTGACGGCTTTGGTTACATTTATTAAATAGTTTACAAGCATGAAAACTTTCTAATCAACTGTTGTTATTGTTATAAACAGGCTCCTGGTGCTTCGGAGCTCATTAACTGTTTAATAATTGTAAACAAAGCCGTCAAAGATTGAGAAAAGATGTACAGGTTCGTAAGTGCTTGCGTAACTGCTTCGTGAATCTGGCCCCCTGGTACCTATTGACTGCTGGGTGAACAGAGATGTGTTCACCGAGCAATCAATAGGTGCCCAGTCAATAGAAGCCACCTAGCAGGTGAAAGGAAATGTGCCCAACCATTTCTATCCCGCCCAGGGGTCGAACCCAGGATCCCCGATTGCGAATTGAGAACGAAGCCAACTGTACTACGAGACAAGTATGAACAAGGGCTTCGTTGTATGGATACAAAGGTGGTATTGTATTGCGAACAGAAGAATAACAGACCTGCAGAAGGCCAATAGGCCTATCCGAGGCAGCTCCTATTGGTCCATACGAGGCAGCTCCGACAGGACCATACGAGGCAGCTCCTATTGGTCCATACGAGGCAGCTCCTATTGGTCCATACGAGGCAGGTCCTATTGGTCCATACGAGGCAGCTCCTATTGGTCCATACGAGGCAGCTCCTATTGGTCCATACGAGGCAGCTCCTATTGGTCCATACGAGGCAGCTCCTATTGGTCCATACGAGGCAGCTCCTATTGGTCCATACGAGGCAGCTCCTATTGGTCCATACGAGGCAGCTCCTATTGGTCCATACGAGGCAGCTCCTATTGGCCCATACGAGGCAGCTCCTGTTTATATCCACCCCAAACTCATTCATATATATGTCTGAACTACGCTTGAAACACTCCAGTGATCCCACGTCTATTATGTTACCCGGTAATTTGTTCCACAAACCAACAACCGTGTTTCCTAACCAGTATTTACCCAGGTCTTTCCCGAACCTAAACTTATCCAATTTCGTGTTTCATTTTGTGTTAATATATATAAAACGTAATTGATATCCCCTTTGTTATACCCTTTCATCCATGTATATACTTTAGTCGTGTCGTCCCTTGCTCTTCGTCTTTCTAGTGAATGTAAGTTAAGCTTTTTTAATCTCTCTTCATAAGGAAGATTTATATTTCCCTGGATTAACCTTGTAATCCTTACGTCTGTAAGGATGACAAGGTTATGTACAGAGGTGTACTCACCTAATTGTGCTTGCGGGGGGTTGAGCTCTGGCTCTTTGGTCCCGCCTCTCAACCGTCAATCAACTGGTGTACTGGTTCCTGAGCCTACTGGGCTCTATCATATTTATATTTGAAACTGTGTATGGAGTCAGCCTCCACCACATCGCTGACTAATGCATTCCATTTGTTAACTACTCTGACACTGAAAAAATTCTTTCTAATGTCTCTGTGGCTCATCTGGGTACTAAGTTTCCACCTGTGTCCCCTTGTTCGTGACCCTCCCGTGCTGAAGAGTTTGGCTTTGTCCACCATATTAGGCCTAAGACAGCGTGTACTAAACCTAGGATTGCTAGGAGAGATTAGGCTAGGTCTTATATATATGTTGCGGTTAAAAATGTTTCTGGTTTGTGCAGATTCAGTACTACAGAAGTCAACTTTCTGGTGGTCCATCACTACACTTTGGTACTTCCCATCACATAGTTAATTACTAAGTGTACTATCATTGTAGCACGATGGGTTCAACAATTTATATCCATTCTATACTATAGCGACCAAACCCGAACTGCATAGCCTAAATCTTAATATTTTGAAAGATTACGTTGAAAAATTATATTGTTTAATAATAGTGAAGAGCAGAGGTGCCATAGGCACAATCAGAGAACACTGTATAAACATCAGAGGTCCGCGGTTGTTCAACGTCCTCCCAGCGAGCATAAGAAATATTGCCGGAACAACCGTGAACATCTTCAAGAGAATACTAGATAGGTTCCTCCAAGAAGTGCCGGACCAACCGGGCTGTGGTGGGTATGTGGGCCTACGGGCCGCTCCAAGCAACAGCCTAGTGGACCAAACTCACAAGTCAAGCCTGGCCTCGGGCCGGGCTTGGGGAGTGGAAGACCTCCCAGAACCCCATCAACCAGGTACCATTTCTAAAAATAAATCCCAGTATTCTATTTTTTTTTCTTATTTCACACATTTCCGCGTGAAGGCCGTTGCCTGAAGGTCTCCACTGGTCATGACTCTCAGAACCGCTTGAAATTGATTTTGCAATTTCACTGCTGTTATCTGTGCACATATGCAGCTGATATCTGGTAGCTTTATTAGCCATTTCTAAGCTCAGAAGGCTTTATTTTTTGGCACTAAACTTTATTATCAGAGCTTGACACGTGGGTTTGCTGTAGGCATATAACTCTGTAAGTTATGATTGGAGATATATTCAGTAAAGGTGTCGTGCTCTATTAGAACTGAACAATGTATTATCTAAAAAGAAAGGAAAGTGATTACGTTTCGGTCCGTCCTAGACCATAGTGGTCCAGGATGGACCGAAACGTCGCTATTTCCTGTTATTTTCTGATGTGTGTGTTGGGTGTGTAATTTTCAGCCATGTTTTTTGCAAACTTTTGTCGTGTACATATGTACCTGTTTACCAC
>NC_059637.1:8474341-8486841 GCF_020424385.1 Procambarus clarkii
TACTGTAACGTTCTTCGGGCCACAGATAACCTGCCAGGGAGTCTCCCCCCGTCATTCATTCCCGCCAGTGGTGGCCGCCGCCGCCGCCTCAGTGTGTTCAGACTCCTCCTCCTCCAGCGTGTCTCTATACCCTCCTATAATGTCTTTATTGATATGGGGGTTGTGGGACTTCGTGCCTAGCTCACCCTATATTCTAGGTAGCACATATACGCGCGCGCGCACACACACACACACACACACACACACACACACACACACACACACACACACACACACACACACACACACACACACACCACACACACACACACAGCCCCCCAAAACCCCCCTGCTTCATCACCCCAAAAACCCCTGTCCCTTCCACATTGCACCTCCACAACGATTCCCCTGCCCCTGCTACATCAACCTGTCAGCGACCCCAGTGGGTCAAGCCATGACCTCCCCAAACCCACCTTCCCATCCCCCCTCCCCTACTACCCTTCCTACTCCCCTGCCCCTTCTACCCATTGCCTCCAATTCCATCTACTCCATCCCAGCTTCCACTGCACCCCTCTTCCACTCACCCCCAAACCCACCCAACCCTCACCCATTCTATGCACCTCCAGCCCACATTTAACCCCCTCACCTTGTGACCCTTAACACCTTCCCCATCTCCCTCTTCCCTCTTCTACCCCAAAACCCCCACCTACCCCGATTCCCCCTAACTAATATGCCCTCTCTTCCACTCCCAGCACCCATGCTCCATTCTCTCTCAGCCCTCTGCCCTCAATATCCCTCTCCCCCCCCCCCCAACTCTCAACCTCTATCTGACTCTCAGTCTCACTCTATTTCTCAACCCCCCTATGCTATTCAGACCCCTAACTTTCAGACCCATTATGCCCTTCCTACCCCCCCCCCCTAGATGCCCAGACCCCATTCGCCTACCAGGCACTCCCAGGCAACCCCCTAGCACCCCCCATTCACCCCCACAGCCCCCACTCGCCCCCCAGACACCCCCCCAGTCCCCCCCAGACCCCCGGTGAAAGGGGGAACTCTGACATCCGAGTTTCCAAGAAGAGTCTCAAGGTTTGGTACACCAATGCTGATGGGGTAGCCAATAAAGCAGAAGAGATAAAAGAAAGAGTTAGTGAGGCAGACCCAGACATAGTGGCAATAGTGGAAACTAAAATAAATGGCATGATCTCAGATGCAATCTTTCGAGAGGAGTACCAGGTGATAAGAAAATAAAGGACACAGAGACAGGGAGGAGGAGTGGCACTCCTAATAAAGCAGAAATGGAAGTTTGATGAGCTGGAAAATCCGGGTACCAATGAAAGCACGAGCTTCATACATGGAACTCTGACAGTGGATGGGAAGAAGATTGTAATCTTGATACTCTACAATCCCCCCACCAAACAGTAGAAGGCCCAGGCAGGAGTACGAGGACAGCAACAAGACATGTATAGATGAACTGCAGAGGGCAGCAACTATAGCACATAGAATGAGAGCAAAGCTGCTGGTCATGGGGGACCTAAATCACGGAGAGATAGATTGGGAAACGAGGAATCCCCATGGCGGGGAGGAGACCTGGGGAACGAAGCTGGTAGACGTTATTGACAGGAATTTCCTAACACAGCATGTGAAGGAAGCTACTAGGGAAAGAGGAGGGGATACGCCCAGCCTATTAGATCTCATTTTCACCCAGAATGTAGAAGACATCGAGCAGTTGGAACATGAAATACCACTAGGAGCCAGTGACCATTGTGTCCTAGTCTTTGACTACATGATGGAGCTTAAAATTGTGACCAAAGGACAAGAGGTCCGGAAAAGGAGACTTGATTACAGAAAAGGGGACTACAGAAGGATAAGGGACTACCTGGGAGAAGTGCAGTGGGAGGAAGAACTTAGAGGAAAAACAGTGCAAGGTATGATGAACCAAGTCATATTGAAATGCAAGGAGGCTGAAGAGAGATTTTTTCCAACAATAAAGGAAAAAAGCAGGAGGGAATATAATAACTCATGGTTTAATAGGCAGTGTCAGGAAGCAAAGGTGAGAAGCAGGAGGGAGTGGAAGAAGTACAGAAGACAAAGGACAGAGGACAACAGGATTAGATGTAACAGAGCTAGGAATGATTACATTAACATAAGACGAGTGTCGGAAAGAAATTATGAGAATGATATTGCAGTCAAAGCGAAACAGCAACCTAAATTACTACATAGCCATATAAGAAAAAAGATGTCGGTAAATGACCAAGTGACAAGACTGAGGAAAGCAGAAATATACAGAAAGCGACAAGGAAATCTGCGAGGTACTGAATGAAAATTTCCATGGAGTGTTCGCAACCGAGCCTGAGCAGCTCCCATTGTTAGAAGCGATTACCCTAGATGAAAGACTATCAGATATAGAGGTGACAGCAGAGGAGGTAATGAAACAGTTGACAACACTGGATGCAAATAAAGCTGTTGGACCAGACAAAGTATTGTGGAAGCAAATACTATTCATACTTTTAAAACCAGGTATGATAGGGAAATGGGACAGGAGTCATTGCTGTAAACAACCGATAGCTAGAAAGGCGGGATCCAAGAGTCAATGCTCGATCCTGCAAGCACAAATAGGTGAGTACAAATAGGTGAGTACACACACACACACACACACCTACTCTAGGTGAGTACACACTCACCTACTCTAGATGAGTACACACTCACCTACTCTAGGTGAGTACACACTCACCTACTCTCGGTGAGTACACACTCACCTACTCTTGGTGAGTACATCTATGTGAGTACACAGCCACAAAACATAACATTAGGGACATAGAGTGTTGAGTATGACGCCTCCACCTGATCCAATATATGTAACAAGGCTGAAGGAACTGGACTTCTACTACAGTGGTTGAGAGGCCCAACATTGAGGTCATTATAGTGACCAATTGTTAGGGACACTAATAAGGTTGACACAGAAGCATTGTCTAATGCCTTGAACGACAGAACGATATAATAACTAGACACTGATTGGTCACAGATGTCTGAGTGGCATCAGTGCTTGAGTTGTCAAGTGCAACGGGCTAGATGAAGGGCTCGAAGCTACTTTAATACTGAATGATAAATAGGAATATGATAATAAAAATATGGTAAATTAGACCATGGCAAAAAAAGAATGTTTGGATGGCAGAGGCAGGAGGTGATATTTGCCCCAGCAAGCACACACAGGCGACTGTGTGCACAGTTATAGTGGCGCCTACCATGGACATGGTTCATAGTTCTACCATGCTCATGGTTCATGGTGGTTCATGGTCCTCACACCTACCACCCCTAACACCACTTTCCTTCATGTCCCCCTTCCCCAACCCCCCCAACTTGGAAACCCCGTACAGCAGCCCGTAGCAGCTGTCTAACTCCCAGGTACCTATTTACTGCTAGGCGAACAGATGCATCAGGGTAAAAGAAACTCTGACACTCTGTTTGCTGGTTTCAGGATTTCCTCTTTGTCAATTTGGTCTATTGCTGTTAATATTTTGTAAGTGGTGATCATATCACCTCTCATTCTTCTATCTTCTAATTTTGGCATGTTTAACGCCTCTAGTCTCTCCTCGTAACTCATGTTTTCAGTTCCGGAAGCCATTTTGTAGCATGCCGCTGCATCTTGTCCAGTTTCTTTATGTCCTTTTTGTGGTTTGGGCACCAGACAACTGCTGCATACTCCAGTTTTGGTCTCACAACAGTCATGGACAGTTTCTTTAGCATTTAACCATCCATATAATTAAAATCAAATCTGAAATTGGAAAATGTGTGTGTGTGTGTGTGTGTTTACTAGTTGTGTTTTTACGGGGGTTGAACTTTGCTCTTTCGGCCCGCCTCTCAACTGTTTACTAACTACTTTCCCCCCCCCCCACACTATACACACACACACACACACACACCCCAGGAAGCAGCCCGTGACAGCTGACTAACTCCCAGGTACCTATTTACTGCTAGGTAACAGGGGCATTCAGGGTGAAAGAAACTTTGCCCATTTGTTTCTGCCTCGTGCGGGAATCGAACCCGCGCCACAGAATTACGAATCCTACGCGCTATCCACCAGGCTACGAGGCCCCTGTTGTGTGTGTGTGTGTGTGTGTGTGTGTGTGTGTGTGTGTGTGTGTGTGTGTGTGTGTGTGTGTGTGTGTCTTTCTCCTGCTTATATACCTGGATGCCACCTTCCCTTTCCACCCTTCCCTTTTCTAGACACGTTATCGTTATCTTATTAGACACCCTTGTTTCCTCCCCTACTCCCTATTTCCTTCCTAAAGTTCTCACCCTCTCCCTCCCTCCCTCCTTCCCTTACCCCAACACCTGACATAACCACCCTACAACGCCTTGCACTCCCTCCCCTCCTGAAGCAGACAGGCCCACTCCCTCCTCCCAGCCCTCCACTACCCCCTCCGCAGACAATATCGGCCTTCGCCCCTCCAGAGAGCATTGTGGTCGTTCCTACCCGCACCCTTGCCTGGTCGTGGGGGTAGTTACCAGGTCGTGCATATGAGCAGTTTGACGCAGAGCTGGGAAACGAGACTCTCGGCCCGCATACATATGGCCACATTACCCGAGCTGCTTTACACACCGACTTTTCATACGATTCTGTCTGCTTTGTGGGTATGCGCAGCCTTATTTATCTGCAGCCCGGAGGATTAGCCGCGACAATGGCGTAAGCCTACTCTGAAATCTGCCGCTAGAATCCACTTCTACGACCGCGGGGAGTAAGACCGCTTCAGCGGTCACTTGACGTGGAAAAGTTGACCTTCCGTGCAGTGGAGATCTTTGCAATACAACGTAAAATCACCAGCAATAGCCTGCAACTTGCCAAAGACGATCCGGGCGCTCGGCGGGGCTTCCTCGCACGATTCTCGGGATTAACAAGATTTTTTATGGCCTTCCAAATTTGTTATGTGCCATTATTTGGCCAGCGCGACATATTCAATGCATCATATTATAGCCGTGCGCGTAGCGTGATACACATTGATTCCTGTTTGTGTTGGGTGTTTTTCCTGGTCGGGGAGTGGCGGGGTCCCTGCCAGGCTCCTCCTTGAAATGGTCCGCATCTTCCCTGCTGCCACCGACACTCATCAACACAACTGAAAAATAAGTGAGTCACCGTTGAAATCTCTGTTTTTTCTTAAGATTTCAGAATTAGAATCACTGAGAAAAATTATATCTTGTATTTACGAGTATGTATATACCAGTATGTATACACTAGCATGTATACACGAGCATGTATTCACGAGCATGTATTCACGAGCATGTATTCACGAGTAAGTATACACGAGGATATATACACCAGCATGTATACACTGGCATGTATACACTATAGTATGTACAGTCTTAGCAAGGGTCACAACTTCTGGAATTGAAGTTCGTCTGTCTGGGACCTTGAAAAATAAAGTCAAATATACCCCTTCTTCCAGCTAGAGGTGGTACTCATATATATATATATATATATATATATATATATATATATATATATATATATATATATATATATATGCAAACAAGCCTGAATGGTCCCCAGGACTATATACAACTGAAAACTCACACCCCAGAAGTGACTCGAACCCATACTCCCACAACTGGTATGTACAGGGACGCCTTAATCCGCTTGACCATCACGACCGGACATAAGGAAGTGATAGCCGAGGCTATATGAACCACTTCCCCGCCGGCACTCGGATGGTAATCTTGGGCATAGCATTTTATCAAATCACCTCATTCTTTGGGGCACACGTGAGGAACACAAATGCAAACAAGCCTGAATGGTCCCCAGGACTATATACAACTGAAAACTCACACCCCAGAAGTGACTCGAACCCATACTCCCACAACTGGTATGTACAGGGACGCCTTAATCCGCTTGACCATCACGACCGGACATAAGGAAGTGATAGCCGAGGCTATATGAACCACTTCCCCGCCGGCACTCGGATGGTAATCTTGGGCATAGCATTTTATCAAATCACCTCATTCTTTGGGGCACACGTGAGGAACACAAATGCAAACAAGCCTGAATGGTCCCCAGGACTATATACAACTGAAAACTCACACCCCAGAAGTGACTCGAACCCATACTCCCACAACTGGTATGTACAGGGACGCCTTAATCCGCTTGACCATCACGACCGGACATAAGGAAGTGATAGCCGAGGCTATATGAACCACTTCCCCGCCGGCACTCGGATGGTAATCTTGGGCATAGCATTTTATCAAATCACCTCATTCTTTGGGGCACACGTGAGGAACACAAATGCAAACAAGCCTGAATGGTCCCCAGGACTATATACAACTGAAAACTCACACCCCAGAAGTGACTCGAACCCATACTCCCACAACTGGTATGTACAGGGACGCCTTAATCCGCTTGACCATCACGACCGGACATAAGGAAGTGATAGCCGAGGCTATATGAACCACTTCCCCGCCGGCACTCGGATGGTAATCTTGGGCATAGCATTTTATCAAATCACCTCATTCTTTGGGGCACACGTGAGGAACACAAATGCAAACAAGCCTGAATGGTCCCCAGGACTATATACAACTGAAAACTCACACCCCAGAAGTGACTCGAACCCATACTCCCACAACTGGTATGTACAGGGACGCCTTAATCCGCTTGACCATCACGACCGGACATAAGGAAGTGATAGCCGAGGCTATATGAACCACTTCCCCGCCGGCACTCGGATGGTAATCTTGGGCATAGCATTTATCAAATCACCTCATTCTTTGGGGCACACGTGAGGAACACAAATGCAAACAAGCCTGAATGGTCCCAGGACTATATACAACTGAAAACTCACACCCCAGAAGTGACTCGAACCCATACTCCCACAACTGGTATGTACAGGGACGCCTTAATCCGCTTGACCATCACGACCGGACATAAGGAAGTGATAGCCGAGGCTATATGAACCACTTCCCCGCCGGCACTCGGATGGTAATCTTGGGCATAGCATTTTATCAAATCACCTCATTCTTTGGGGCACACGTGAGGAACACAAATGCAAACAAGCCTGAATGGTCCCCAGGACTATATACAACTGAAAACTCACACCCCAGAAGTGACTCGAACCCATACTCCCACAACTGGTATGTACAGGGACGCCTTAATCCGCTTGACCATCACGACCGGACATAAGGAAGTGATAGCCGAGGCTATATGAACCACTTCCCCGCCGGCACTCGGATGGTAATCTTGGGCATAGCATTTTATCAAATCACCTCATTCTTTGGGGCACACGTGAGGAACACAAATGCAAACAAGCCTGAATGGTCCCCAGGACTATATACAACTGAAAACTCACACCCCAGAAGTGACTCGAACCCATACTCCCACAACTGGTATGTACAGGGACGCCTTAATCCGCTTGACCATCACGACCGGACATAAGGAAGTGATAGCCGAGGCTATATGAACCACTGATAAAATGCTATGCCCAAGATTACCATCCGAGTGCCGGCGGGGAAGTGGTTCATATAGCCTCGGCTATCACTTCCTTATGTCCGGTCGTGATGGTCAAGCGGATTAAGGCGTCCCTGTACATACCAGTTGTGGGAGTATGGGTTCGAGTCACTTCTGGGGTGTGAGTTTTCAGTTGTATATAGTCCTGGGGACCATTCAGGCTTGTTTGCATTTGTGTTCCTCACGTGTGCCCCAAAGAATGAGGTGATTTGATAAAATGCTATGCCCAAGATTACCATCCGAGTGCCGGCGGGGAAGTGGTTCATATAGCCTCGGCTATCACTTCCTTATGTCCGGTCGTGATGGTCAAGCGGATTAAGGCGTCCCTGTACATACCAGTTGTGGGAGTATGGGTTCGAGTCACTTCTGGGGTGTGAGTTTTCAGTTGTATATAGTCCTGGGGACCATTCAGGCTTGTTTGCATTTGTGTTCCTCACGTGTGCCCCAAAGAATGAGGTGATTTGATAAAATGCTATGCCCAAGATTACCATCCGAGTGCCGGCGGGGAAGTGGTTCATATAGCCTCGGCTATCACTTCCTTATGTCCGGTCGTGATGGTCAAGCGGATTAAGGCGTCCCTGTACATACCAGTTGTGGGAGTATGGGTTCGAGTCACTTCTGGGGTGTGAGTTTTCAGTTGTATATAGTCCTGGGGACCATTCAGGCTTGTTTGCATTTGTGTTCCTCACGTGTGCCCCAAAGAATGAGGTGATTTGATAAAATGCTATGCCCAAGATTACCATCCGAGTGCCGGCGGGGAAGTGGTTCATATAGCCTCGGCTATCACTTCCTTATGTCCGGTCGTGATGGTCAAGCGGATTAAGGCGTCCCTGTACATACCAGTTGTGGGAGTATGGGTTCGAGTCACTTCTGGGGTGTGAGTTTTCAGTTGTATATAGTCCTGGGGACCATTCAGGCTTGTTTGCATTTGTGTTCCTCACGTGTGCCCCAAAGAATGAGGTGATTTGATAAAATGCTATGCCCAAGATTACCATCCGAGTGCCGGCGGGGAAGTGGTTCATATAGCCTCGGCTATCACTTCCTTATGTCCGGTCGTGATGGTCAAGCGGATTAAGGCGTCCCTGTACATACCAGTTGTGGGAGTATGGGTTCGAGTCACTTCTGGGGTGTGAGTTTTCAGTTGTATATAGTCCTGGGGACCATTCAGGCTTGTTTGCATTTGTGTTCCTCACGTGTGCCCCAAAGAATGAGGTGATTTGATAAAATGCTATGCCCAAGATTACCATCCGAGTGCCGGCGGGGAAGTGGTTCATATAGCCTCGGCTATCACTTCCTTATGTCCGGTCGTGATGGTCAAGCGGATTAAGGCGTCCCTGTACATACCAGTTGTGGGAGTATGGGTTCGAGTCACTTCTGGGGTGTGAGTTTTCAGTTATATATATATATATATATATATATATATATATATATATATATATATATATATATATATATATATATATATATATATATTGGATATATTTAGATATATATTAGAATTAGAGAATAAAGGTAGAGGGGCAGTGTATGAGAGAGAGAGAGAGAGAGGGGGGGAGAAAGACAGAGACAGAAGCGAACGCTAAAATGGCGGCATAGAAGATCAAAGAAACAACAGTAACAAGAAGAACATAGATAAAGTTGATAAAAATAAAGAAGCATCGTAGAAGCCAAAAATCATCAACATAAACAGAAGGAAGATGAGAAAAAAGTTACTATCAAGACGGATTATCTGTACCAGGTGTTATAGTGGGTATAAGGAACCCATCCCTTATATGTAACTATATAAGGGATGGAAGTTACAGATAATATGTAACTTGCAAGACTGATCCCTTATCAGGACTTCGAGAGCAATGATGGAACCCCTTATCATGAATGATCTCTTGTGCCCCTTTTAGTTATTTCTGTGGGTAAGGGGACTAGGGAAGAGGGGTCAGTTTTCTCAGAAAGTGTGATGAACAAAAAGGTGTTTGGTGAGGGTTTGTGGCACAGTGGTACGACATGGTGAACTGGGTGGAGTGGGGCTAGAGAGAGAAGAGAAGAAACAAGGAAGGAAGAGAAGAAGAAAGGGAACAAGAAAGGGAAGAATGGAGGGAGGGAGGGGACACACACAAGCTGGAAAAGGTTCAGAGGTATGCCACTAGGCTGGTCCCAGAACTAAGAGGCGTGAGTTACGAGGAAAGGCTGAGGGAACTGAACCTCACACCGCTAGAAGACGGAAGAACTCTGGGAGACATGATCACCACATACTAAATTCTCAGGAGGAATTGACAGGGTAGACAAGGATGGATTATTTACCAATGGGGGTACACGCACAAGGGGACACAGGTGGAAGCTGAATACCTAAATGAGCCACAGGGACGTTAGAAAGAACTTTTTCAGTGTCAGAGTAGTTAACGGATGGAATGCATTAGGCAGTGATGTGGTGGAGGCTGACTCCATACACAGTTTCAAGTGTAGATATGATAGAGCCCAGTAGGCTCAGGAACCTGTACACCTGTTGATTGACAGTTGAGAGGCGGGACCAAAGAGCCAGAGCTCAACCCCCGCAAGCACCACTAGGGGAGTACAATTAGGTGAGTACACACACACACACACACACACACACACACACACACACACACACACACACACACACACACACACACACACACACAGTCATTACCTACATAGACCTACCCAGAAACTACCTTACTCCTTCACTGCTCTCGGCTCCTCTTGCCTTCCCTATATCCCAATTCTTATGCTTGTCTCTGGCGCTTCAGGATTCTTAATTCCATCTTCCCTACCTTGACTTTTTTCTAAATTCCATCCCTTCTTCCTCCTGTCTTTCCTCTTTAATATTCCAATTGTCAGCCCTCTCTCATGTCCATCCCCCCCCCTCCTAGCCAGCTGGGAGAGGGGGGAGGGTGACAGAGAAGGGGTCTCTCTTGACCAGAAAAATTTTCAGAGCGCTAATATTGTGGCAGTGATGGGCAGTAATGGGCAGTGATGGGCAGTGATGGGCAGTGATGGGTGCACATCGTCCCGCTGGTGGCACTGGTGCTCATCAAGCTGAGGGCGACACCCACCTTAGAGAGAGCATGAGGGAGGCTGAGGGAGGAACGGTAGGGGTTTGGCAGGGAAACTGAGGGCTTGGGAGGGGAAAAGTGAGAGATGATGGAGAGGTGAAGACATTGTAGGTGGAGGGACAGAGTGTGTGTAGGTGGGCACAGTGGTGTAGGTGGGCACAGTGGTGTAGGTGGGCACAGTGGTGTAGGTAGGCACAGTGGTGTAGGTGGGCACAGTGGTGCAGGTGGGCACAGTGGTGTAGGTGGGCACAGTGGTGTAGGTGGGCACAGTGGTGTAGGTGGGCACAGTGGTGTAGGTAGGCACAGTGGTGTAGGTGGGCACAGTGGTGCAGGTGGGCACAGTGGTGTAGGTGGGCACAGTGGTGTAGGTGGGCACAGTGGTGCAGGTGGGCACAGTGGTGTAGGTGGGCACAGTGGTGTAGGTGGGCACAGTGGTGTAGGTGGGCACAGTGGTGCAGGTGGGCACAGTGGTGTAGGTGGGCACAGTGGTGCAGGTGGGCACAGTGGTGCAGGTGGGCACAGTGGTGCAGGTGGGCACAGTGGTGCAGGTGGGCACAGTGGTGCAGGTGGGCACAGTGGTGTAGGTGGGCACAGTGGTGCAGGTGTGCACAGTGGTGCAGGTGGGCACAGTGGTGCAGGTGGGCACAGTGGTGTAGGTGGGCACAGTGGTGCAGGCGGGGCACAGTGGTGCAGGCGGGGCACAGTGGTGCAGGTGGGCACAGTGGTGCAAACGGGGCACAGTGGTGCAGGTAGGCACAGTGGTGTAGGTGGGCACAGTGGTGTAGGTGGGCACAGTGGTGTAGGTGGGCACAGTGGTGCAGGCGGGCACAGTGGTGCAGGCGGGTACAGCGGTGCAGGCGGGCACAGCGGTGCTAGGAAGAGGCGCGTAAGAATGTCTTAGTAGCGTTGGATAATGAAGGATGGTGATGGTGGTAGTCCGTACTGACGTAAACACCGCTGGTGATGGTGAAGATGACAGTGATGGTGATGACCCCTTGTCTTGATGCCCAGTAATGACAATGGATGCTGATGGTAACGACTCCATAATACCCACGCCCTTGATGGAGCTCCCATTGACACTACATGTATCCATAATATCTTCTGCTTTTGCAATAATTGACACGTTTGCAGAGCGGCTCTTCACTTGCAGGTGTTGATGATAACGTCTGAGGCAATATCTGAGGTAGTATAGATAGTATTACCGGTGGGGGAGACAGCGGAGGCCAGCCACCAAGGAGGCGTGTGTGGCCGAGATGACTTGGCTCTTGCTGCTGGACACAGTCATGTTCGTAATGTTATGGGGTCTCTGGTGGGCTCCAGCTGGGGAGGGGTGGTTGGTGAGGGGTTAGGGGGTGGTGGTGGTGGTGGTGGTGGTGGTGGGGGAGGGGTTGGTTGGTGAGGGGTTAGTGGGTGGTGGTGGTGGTGGGGAGGGGTGGTTGGTGAGGGGTTAGGGGGTGGTGGTGGTGGTGGTGGGGAGGGGGTGGTGGTGGTGGTGATGGTGGTGGTGGTGGGGAGGGGTTGGTTGGTGAGTGGTTAGGGGGTGGTGGTGGTGGTGGTGGTGGGGAGGGGTTGGTTGGTGAGTGGTTAGTGGGTGGTGGTGGTGGTGGGGAGGGGTGGTTGGTGAGGGGTTAGGGGGTGGTGGTGGTGGTGGTGGGGAGGGGTTGGTTGGTGAGTGGTTAGGGGGTGGTGGTGGTGGTGGTGGGGAGGGGTTGGTTGGTGAGTGGTTAGGGGGTGGTGGTGGTGGTGGTGGGGAGGGGTTGGTTGGTGAGTGGTTAGGGGGTGGTGGTGGTGGTGGTGGTGGTGGTGGTGGGGAGGGGTGGTTGGTGAGGGGTTAGGGGGTGGTGGTGGTGGTGGTGGTGGTGGGGAGGGGTTGGTTGGTGAGGGGTTAGGGGGTGGTGGTGGTGGTGGGGAGGGGTTGGTTGGTGAGTGGTTAGGGGGTGGTGGTGGTGGTGGGGAGGGGTTGG
>NC_059637.1:8491841-8509341 GCF_020424385.1 Procambarus clarkii
TGTGTGTGTCTTGACCCAGGATGTGCTTGTGGGGTCTGGCACTGTGTGTGTCTTGACCCAGGATGTGCTTGTGGGGTCTGGTACTGTGTGTGTCTTGACCCAGGATGTGCTTGTGGGGTCTGGCACTGTGTGTGTCTTGACCCAGGATGTGCTTGTGGGGTCTGGTACTGTGTATGTGTTCACCAGGATGTGCTTGTGGGGTCTGGTACTGTGTGTCTTGACCAGGATGTGATTGTGGGGTCTGGCACTGTGTTTCTTGACCCAGGATGTGCTTGTGGGGTCTGGTACTGTGTGTCTTGACCAGGATGTGCTTGTGGGGTCTGGCACTGTGTTTCTTGACCCAGGATGTGCTTGTGGGGTCTGGCACTGTGTGTGTCTTGACCCAGGATGTGCTTGTGGGGTCTGGCACTGTGTGTGTCTTGACCCAGGATGTGCTTGTGGGGTCTGGTACTGTGTGTGTCTTGACCCAGGATGTGCTTGTGGGGTCTGGCACTGTGTGTGTCTTGACCCAGGATGTGCTTGTGGGGTCTGGTACTGTGTATGTGTTCACCAGGATGTGCTTGTGGGGTCTGGTACTGTGTGTCTTGACCAGGATGTGATTGTGGGGTCTGGCACTGTGTGTGTCTTGACCCAGGATGTGCTTGTGGGGTCTGGCACTGTGTGTGTCTTGACCCAGGATGTGCTTGTGGGGTCTGGTACTGTGTATGTGTTCACCAGGATGTGCTTGTGGGGTCTGGTACTGTGTGTCTTGACCAGGATGTGCTTGTGGGGTCTGGCACTGTGTTTCTTGACCCAGGATGTGCTTGTGGGGTCTGGTACTGTGTATGTGTTCACCAGGATGTGCTTGTGGGGTCTGGTACTGTGTGTGTCTTGACCCAGGATGTGCTTGTGGGGTCTGGCACTGTGTGTGTCTTGACCCAGGATGTGCTTGTGGGGTCTGGTACTGTGTGTCTTGACCAGGATGTGCTTGTGGGGTCTGGCACTGTGTTTCTTGACCCAGGATGTGCTTGTGGGGTCTGGTACTGTGTATGTGTTCACCAGGATGTGATTGTGGGGTCTGGCACTGTGTGTGTCTTGACCCAGGATGTGCTTGTGGGGTCTGGCACTGTGTGTGTCTTGACCCAGGATGTGCTTGTGGGGTCTGGTACTGTGTGTGTCTTGACCCAGGATGTGCTTGTGGGGTCTGGCACTGTGTGTGTCTTGACCCAGGATGTGCTTGTGGGGTCTGGTACTGTGTATGTGTTCACCAGGATGTGCTTGTGGGGTCTGGCACTATGTTCCTTCACCTGTATGGTCGCATTTTTTTCAGAATCGACCAATCCGCTGAAAGTTCGACATATTAGTAAACATTAAAACATCGAAATATTGACTTCATATGTGCTTCGGCCTCGATACGTTAAGTAGGTTGTATTTTTTACGGAGTGGCAAATGAGAAGATCGGGTTAAAGAAGCATGTCTTCCTTCCTCCTTCTCTCCTCCAGTTACCTGGTGTATAACCTGGTATAACCTGGTAAAACCTGGTATAACCTGGTATAACCTGTATATCCTGTGTTAATGATCTTGTTAATTGGTGTTGTGAATCGTGTTGTTATTACAGTGTTGGGCAGTGTGGTGCATAGTATAAGGTGTGTGTGTGTTTACTAGTTGTGTTTTTGCGGGGGTTGAGCTTTGCTCTTTCGGCCCGCCTCTCAACTGTCAATCAACTGTTTACTAACTAACTACTAACTTACTAACTACTTTTTTTTTTTCCCACACCACACACACACACACCCCAGGAAGCAGCCCGTGACAGCTGACTAACTCCCAGGTACCTATTTACTGCTAGGTAACAGGGGCACTTAGGGTGAAAGAAACTTTGCCCATTTGTTTCTGCCTCGTGCGGGAATCGAACCTGCGCCACAGAATTACGAGTCCTGCGCGCTATCCACCAGGCTACGAGGCCCCCCCTGTACTCACCTAATTGTGCTTGCGGGGGTTGAGCTCTGGCTCTTTGGTCCCGCCTCTCAACCGTCAATCAACTGGTGTACAGATTCCTGAGCCTATTGGGCTCTATCATATCTACATTTGAAACTGTGTATGGAGTCAGCCTCCACCACATCACTTCCTAATGCATTCCATTTACTAACTACTCTGACACTGAAAAAGTTCTTTCTAACGTCTCTGTGGCTCATTTGGGTACTCAGCTTCCACCTGTGTCCCCTTGTTCGCGTCCCACCAGTGTTGAATAGTTCATCCTTGTTTACCCGGTCGATTCCCCTGAGGATTTTGTAGGTTGTGATCATGTCCCCCCTTACTCTTCTGTCTTCCAGTGTCGTAAGGTGCATTTCCCGCAGCCTTTCCTCATAACTCATGCCTCTTAGTTCTGGGACTAGTCTAGTAGCATACCTTTGGACTTTTTCCAGCTTCGTCTTGTGCTTGACAAGGTACGGGCTCCATGCTGGGGCCGCATACTCCAGGATTGGTCTTACATATGTGGTGTACAAGATTCTGAATGATTCCTTACACAGGTTCCTGAACGCCGTTCTGATGTTAGCCAGCCTCGCATATGCCGCAGACGTTATTCTCTTTATGTGGGCTTCAGGAGACAAGTTTGGTGTGATATCAACTCCTAGATCTTTCTCTCTGTCTGTTTCATTAAGTACTTCATCTCCTATTCTGTATCCTGTGCCTGGCCTCCTGTTTCCACTGCCTAGTTTCATTACTTTGCATTTACTCGGGTTGAACTTCAACAGCCATTTGTTGGACCATTCACTCAGTCTATCCAGGTCATCTTGTAGCCTCCTACTATCATCCTCTGTTTCAATCCTCCTCATAATTTTTGCATCGTCGGCAAACATTGAGAGGAACGAATCTATACCCTCTGGGAGATCATTTACATATACCAGAAACAGTATAGTTCCAAGGACTGACCCCTGCGGGACTCCACTTGTGACGTCTCGCCAATCTGAGACCTCACCCCTCACACAGACTCGTTGTCTCCTGTTGCTTAGGTACTCCTCTATCCACCGGAGTACCTTCCCTCTCACTCCAGCCTGCATCTCCAACTTTCGCACTAGCCTCTTGTGTGGCACTGTATCAAAGGCTTTCTAACAATCCAAAAATATGCAGTCTGCCCACCCTTCTCTTTCTTGCCTTATTTTTGTTGCCTGGTCGTAGAATTCAAGTAACCCTGTGAGGCAGGACCTGCCATCCCTGAACCCATGTTGATGCTGTGTTACAAAGTTCCTTCGCTCCAGATGCTCCACTAGTTTTTTTTTCACACACACACCTGTGTGTGTGTGTGTGTGTGTGTGTGTGTGTGTGTGTGTGTGTGTGTGTGTGTGTGTGTGTGTGAGTGTGAGTGTATGTGTGTGTGAGAGAGAGAAAGAGAGAGAGAGAGAGAGAGAGAGAGAGAGAGAGAGAGAGAGAGAGAGAGAGAGAGAGAGAGAGAGAGAGAGAGAGAGAGAGAGAGAGAGAGAGAGAGAGAGAGAGAGAGAGAGACAGACAGACAGACAGACAGACAGACAGAGACCCCATTGGTACCAGCGTACCAAAGGGTAGTACGCTCGGCCATTTGCGATGGAATGTCTATTTCAACAATTTACTACACTACATGAAGCTCAGGCCTTTGCTGGAGACTTCAATTTAACCTTTACATATGGGAAAAGAAGAAATCCTAACTGCTACAAGGGTCATTAATCAAAGGCGTAAAGCAATATCTACCTGGGGAAGGCGTTGGCAGGTCACATTTGCGTCTGAGAAAACACAGGCATTGATGATTACAAGTCAGCGTGGTATCGCAAATCGGACAGGCATGCAAATGAGTGACAAAAACGTGGTGTTCAGTGATGAAGTTGACATATTGGGTTTGGCTCTTCAGCGACCATGAAAACCCCACGTGCTTAACTTAGCAAGCAAGGCAGCCAAGAATCCTACTGCCCTAAGGCACATCTCCACACCTTCTTGCCAGCAGGGGTTGTGAAACCTTATATGAAGCACAGGTTCACTCCCATCTTGAGTATGCACCTCTCTCCTGGATTGCCTGACCATCGTTCATCAGAATTCTGGACAAGATAGAGAGCCGTGGGAGGAGGCTATCCCTAGTCTTGACCCGCTCTGGCTCAAGTGTCGATACATCAGTCTGCAACACTGGCGAGATGTTGGCGGACTTAATGTTATGTACAAGGCCAACATTCTCAAGGTTCCGCACCTGACCCAACATCTTGGACAAGCACAAGTTGTAACGAAGCGCTCAGTCATCAATAGCCTCATGATGGTAATACTCAAGAACATTACTCAATCATCGATCGTTCATCCCTAGGCTGACTCGCATCTGGAACTTGTTCACTTAACACGTTGATATGCGGGAAAACAGGTCAACCGACCTATTGAAGGCTCTGGCACATAGTTGGCTCCTGGCTCATCCTGTTTCTTACATCATAATTACTTAACATTTAATTTACTTTATTCCTATTAAACATAAATAATATGCTCATCAAATAAGAGTGCTTCTAGTGTCAGGCTTGAGATGAGCTCATGTGGGATAACAGCTCTGGCTTGCAGTTTCATCAGAAACATCGGCACCAATCCTAATGAATCTGAGTCTTAGTTAACAAATCTAAGAATAATTACAAATGACAACACAATTTGGTAATTATAAGGGTACTCAAAAGGTCAATATCTTGACTGTGTTGAATGGTTGTGTGTCTTAGCGCTGGCGAGACAGGAATATGACCCGTATCGACATTTCTCCCATAATGCATTATGTTGATCATATTGATCTGAAATTATTATAGTTTACTTGTCCTGTTTTTTGTTGTTTAAATGATGCCTGGAGTGTATAATACCAAACTGAACCAATACTCGTAATGCTGTAAGCTTAAGCTTGAGACAGGCTCGTGTGACTAATGGCTGGACATGCATACTTGATGCGGGTTCCAATAATTCTGTGCTTGTAAAATATTAGCATTATTTTGGTCATTATTTGGTTTGGAGGTGTTGCTGTCACCTGTCACCTGTCACCTGGCCTTCATACTACCACCTCCACCACCCCCACCACCAGCCACCTCAACAACCACCACCACCAGCCACCATTAACACACCACAAATATCCCCCACTATCACACCACCACCAGCCCCCACTAACATACCACCACTACTAACACCACCACCACCACCACCACCACCACCACTACTAACACCACCACCACCACCACCACTACTAACACCACCACCACCACCACCACCACCACCACCACCACCACCACTACTAACACCACCACCACCACCACCACCACCACCACCACCACCACCACCACCACCACCACCACCACCATAAGCACTTCATCAGTATCTTCAACATAATCAACATGGTCTGAAAACAGATACATGGCGCCGCCTCAAATGTTGTCAGTGAATTAAGGCTTCTTTTCAGATAACCAAATTATACAACTCCACGTGACCGCTATAATCCTATTGCACTATATATATAAGTTTCTATATCCATTACATATACAGACTGCAACATAGGAAAAACTTCCACTATAGTTATCGCCACCAGGAGGCCTAGTCGAGGACCGGGCCGCGGGGACGGTGAACCCCGAAATCATAGCAAGGGTAACTACAAGGTGACCTTAATTAATACATAACGCATCTAGCAATAAGAAAGATTCATTGATTAATATGAACAACACTTCACTACAGACCTTTATCTTGAACATCTTAAGACGGGAAATCCATCCATTTAAGAACATGAGAAGAGGCTGCAGAAGGCCTATAGCAGGCTCTACCTATTTATATCCCTCCAAACGTACTCTATACATATATATATATATATATATATATATATATATATATATATATGTGTGTGTGTGTGTGTGTGTGTGTGTAACCTACGCCTGAAACAATCCTGTGATCCACTTGTCGTGGAATGATGCGAGCAGCATTGCATGTAGTTTTTAAGGCAAAGGCATTGTCATAAGCCACAGAAGAACCATTAGATGTAAACCCATTAGAATAAAGGGAGCTACAGATGGCCTATTGGCCTATACGTACCAGCGCCTATTTATATAGACAAACTCATTCATATATGAGAATAAAGTGCAATCGCGCACTAATCACCCCATAATCCACTATTTAGAAAACACACACTAAATGTAAACTAGATATTTCGATCTGAAGCAAAGGGGCCACTTTAATTCATATTCATGTCTAGCCTACGCTTGAAACAATCCAGTAATACAATGGCATTAGGAGCAGCTACACCTCTTAATAGGTACCTCTTCTCACGTCTTCCAGGGGAACAAACTGCTACAGAGCTCATAAAATATCTCCATGATGTATCAATTGATTTCTTGCATGATTGACTGGGCTATACACATGAAGTTTGTAATCCATGTACACGATTCTTGCGTGATTATCTTTGGTTCCAGTTCCTCGTTAGCGTGATTATCTCTGGTTCCAGTTCCTTGTTAGCGTGATTATCGCTGGTACCGGTTCCTTGTTAGCGTGATTATCGCTGGTACCGGTTCCTTGTTAACGTGATTATCGCTGGTACCGGTTCCTTGTTAGCGTGATTATCGCTGGTCCCGGTTCCTTGTTAGCGTGATTATCGCTGGTACCGGTTCCTTGTTAACGTGATTATCGCTGGTACCGGTTCCTTGTTAGCGTGATTATCGCTGGTACCGGTTCCTTGTTAGCGTGATTATCGCTGGTACCGGTTCCTTGTTAGCGTGATTATCGCTGGTACCAATTCCTTGTTAGCGTGATTATCGCTGGTACCGGTTCCTTGTTAGCGTGATTATCGCTGGTTCCAGTTCCTTGTTAGCGTGATTATCGCTAGTCCCGGTTCCTTGTTAGGCGCTCTGAATGTGTGGGAAGCTGCAATGTGTCTTAGGGCCGTGTATTGACTCTATAGCCCTGGGTGGACAGGTGTATACGGAGGGTTCAGACTGGACATTCTTATGGGAGATTTGCCAGCTCTTGGAGTAGTGTCCTCTCGTGGAGACACCGCGCTCTCGTGGAAGACCTCCCTAGCGTATGGCACTGCGTACTCATCAGCAGATTTTGAACAGCTGCTTCATGCTCTTTAACATGATACTAACTTACCTTGAGCCCTCACTTGACGAACCCAGTGAGGGCCCAGCGGTGTGGTGGCACATGCTGGTGGCCCAGTGGGGGCCCAGCGGTGTGGTGGCACATGCTGGTGGCCCAGTGGGGGCCCAGCGGTGCAGAGGCACATGCTGGTGGCCCAGTGAGGGGCCCAGCGGTGCAGAGGAACAGGTGTGTGACCCACCGGGGGCCCAGCAGTGGCGTGCAGCAGGTGTGGAGGCGGGTCCTGCGGTGAGCCAGGAACAGGGTCCCCTGCGGGCCTGCGGGAGGTTCATCCTGCGGTTCTGGCAACATTTCTCGTCTTGTGGAGGCTATACATCATTGACTCTCCACTTGGAGATGTACCAAGCTGACTTCTTCAGGCTCCTCCGACTCTAGATATAACACAAGCAAATATCAAGAATTTAAGTGATACTTGGACCCCTAAATCATAATTCGATCTTTTAAAACATTCCTATAACTCTCAAGACATACCTGGACCTATTAAGACATATCTGGAACTATTGAGACATATCTGGAACTATTAAGACATATCTGGAACTATTAAGACATATCTGGAACTATTGAGACATATCTGGAACTATTAAGACATATCTGGAACTATTAAGACATATCTGGAACTATTAAAACATATCTGGAACTATTAAAACATATCTGGAACTATTAAGACATATCTGGAACTATTAAGTCATATCTGGAACTATTAAGACATATCTGGAACTATTAAGACATATCTGGAACCATTAAGACATATCTGGAACTATTAAGACATATCTGGAACCATTAAGTCATATCTGGAACCATTAAGTCATATCTGGAACTATTAAGACATATCTGGAACCATTAAGACATATCTGGAACCATTAAGACATATCTGGAACCATTAAGACATATCTGGGACCTTAGAGACACCTGCACGGAATTTAACATGCACGATAAGCTCTGCTCGAGTCCTTATTATGAATGAGGGGAAGTGTGTTAAGTATTAGGCTGCCGAAGGAGGCCCCAGCGAAGTACCCCGCCAGGGACCTCCCCCCAGGCTGTTGCAGGTCTCAGTGTTCCATCCCACCAGGGGGACCCCCGGGGACTCCCAGGGACCCCCAGGGACCTCCTAGGGCTGCAACAGCCTCCCGGACCTCTGTTCCAGAGGGCCCTACACAATGCTCAACCTTCTCTCCGCTGCGTTATGCCATAAATCAGGGTTATCAGCGGGAGAGGAAGAGAGAAGAGGAACGGAGTGGAAGACAGCCATAGCGTAGCACAGAAGACAGCCATAGCGTAGTTCAGAAGACAGCCATAGCGTAGTTCAGAAGACAGCCATAGCGTAGTTCAGAAGACAGCCATAGCGTAGTTCAGAAGACAGCCATAGCGTAGTTCAGAAGACAGCCATAGCGTAGCACAGAAGACAGCCATAGCGTAGTTCAGAAGACAGCCATAGCGTAGCACAGAAGACAGCCATAGCGTAGTTCAGAAGACAACCATAGCATAGCACAGAAGACAGCCATAGCGTAGTTCAGAAGACAGCCATAGCGTAGTTCAGAAGACAGCCATAGCGTAGCACAGAAGACAGCCATAGCGTAGTTCAGAAGACAGCCATAGCGTAGCACAAAAGACAGCCATAGCGTAGCACAGAAGACAGCCATAGCGTAGCACAGAAGACAGCCATAGCGTAGCATAGAAGACAGCCATAGCGTAGCACAGAAGACAGCCATAGCGTAGCTCAGCCATAGCACAGAAGACATAGCGACAGCCGGCGCCGCGGTCCCAACATTAAGCGACGCAGGTAAGGAGACCTTTTCGTATTTCCCGCGGCTGAGCTGATTGCAGTACCAACAGCTTTGTGTACCTCGCGCGGTAGTTATTGCTACCTGATACCAACCAGACAGGTGTTGGTATAGCAATGTTCTTCGGTAATTTGGTGACGTTGGTACTTAAGGTGTCTGGTGATGGTTAATCATCAGACGAAACTGTCTATTTTCCGCTGGTTACAACTTGTAATAAAGTTGTTACATCTTGGCTTAACGTGTTTATGACGTATTAGAACGTTGTTACAACTTGCTATATTGGTTGTTATAACTGGTTAGGAGATGTTAAAACTTGTTCGAACGTTGTACCAACGTTGTAGTTTCGGTGTGTGTTTGGCTGGGCTCTGGCCAAGCGCTCGTTAGCTTCTCTCTCCAATTCCAGGCCTAATTACACCTTTATTTGTCAACTAAAGAAACGAAGATTGTCATTGGTTTACATGGAGTATAGGTCGAACATACATGGGGTTTACCTAGAGTATACGAGAAGTTTACCTGGAGTGTGGTCTCAGTTCTTCTACTCTTCAAGGCCAGGCGCGATTTAGATAACTTGATCTAGAAGACTATTGCTTCCAGCGGTCGCCAAGTCTACAATATCCACTATATTCAGGTTGCTGAATGTCTGCCAACACCTCGACCAGAATTCATCATTTACGCAACCACATACGAAACCTGTACATCTTTCCTCAGTTTTGACAGTATTTTTGTAATTTATCAAACAGTTTACGAGTTGGGAAACTTCACAACCCAAGGTTGTTATTGTTATAAACAACCTCGTAGTGCTTCGGAGCTCGTACACTGTCTAATAAATGTTAACAAATCCGACATGATTGAAAAAAAAGATGCACAGGTTTCGTAAGTGGTTGCTCGTCGGCCTCGGTCTTATGACATTCCAGAATAAGAAAAGTTGGATTTCACTTACTTAGATGATGTGAACCGAGACTATCCATCTCATCTCCCAGAGCCAATTATCATCAGGCCACAGCATCATCAGTATTGCTGTGGTTTTAAGTTCCCTAAACCACAGCAATATTGATGTGTCCAATATTGAGACAATTTCAGCAACGTGGAGAGGGGGGGGGGTCCTGCTGCATGGGTAACAGCTTCTCCATATCGACCTACCCAGGCTTTGTGCCCTGGAGGGGCCACACCAGCCTCGACAACCAGAGGGCAACTCCATAGTCTCCCAGGACTCCAGGATGCTTACTACTCAACCACCGCAATTTCTGTATCGGAATCGATAGCATAAATCATGCGCGCATGGCAAGATAACAGGTTGAACATGGCGTGTTGACAAACGCTTGGGAAGAACCAGGGGCCAGATTCACGAAGCAGTTACGCAAGCACTTACGAACGTGTACATCTTTTCTCAATCTTTGACGGCTTTGGTTACATTTATTAAACAGTTTACAAGCATGAAAACTTGCCAATCAACTGTTGTTATTGTTATAAACAGCCTCCTGGTGCTTCGGAGCTCATTAACTGTTTAATAATTGTAAACAAAGCCGCCAAAGATTGAGAAAAGATGAACAGCTTCGTTAGTGCTTGCGTAACTGCTTCGTGAATCTGGCCCCAGGAACGTAGCGCCCATCAGTTGATCTCTCACCAAAATGGCGACCAAATTTAAGCCTTATGAGAGTCTGAAAGCCCCCACGTGCTTGCAAAAGTATCGCCCTCGTAAAATGAAAAATTTGTTTATGAATCTTGAATGAGTTTTACTCAAGCCAGTATTCACAAAGGAAATAAATGTAAAACACGAGCCAGCTTCACGAAGCTGCGTTGGGATCCAAGCATAAACTTGCCTCTAACCCCAGTTTTACTAAGCGAAAACACTCCAACCGTCGGTAATGTCTAGCTGACCAGACAGTGAAACCTAATTTTATGTCCAAGCTTTGTGTAATAAGCAAGAACTGCTATATTGTTATCGCGCCATAGTTTCCAGCTTAAATTTAAGCTTAAATACTACATATGCTGTGAATATATCACTATAACGAGACTGAACCAGTAACCCAACCCGCACAAGTGGTATGAAAGTGGCGATGTTTCGGTCCGTCCTGGACCCTTATGTGACGACGTTTCGGTCAGTCCTGGACACTTATGTGACGACGTTCCGGTCCGTCCTGGACCCTTATGTGACGACGTTTCGGTCCGTCCTGGACCCTTATGTGACGACGTTCCGGTCCGTCCTGGACCCTTATGTGACGACGTTTCGGTCCGTCCTGGACCCTTATGTGACGACGTTCCGGTCCGTCCTGGACTCTTATGTGACGACGTTCCGGTCCGTTCTCTTCTCTTGTAATTTTGTCACGTGCGGGGGTTGGATTAACATTATATATGTGGCTGTGTTTCAGAACAGGAATCAGATTATTAAAGTGTAAAAACTGCAGTTGCCGAGCTGAATTTTTGTTTTTATAGATATAAACTCAACCCAACACTGTGTAATACAAATAAACTTGGCAGTTTGGCTCCTGGTGGAGTTACGGATCATCCTGGCAGTGATGGTCGTGTGGGCCTTCGGGCTACGAGGGCCTCACAGAGCATAATAGACATAATGTTGACATGATAGACATAATAAACCCAGACATAATAGCACTCACAGAAACAAAGCTAACGAAAACCATAACAAACGCAGTGTTTCCACAGGACTACTATGTAGTGAGGAAAGAGAGAGAGAGAAGGAAGAGGAGGTGATGTAGCTCTGCTGATAAGAAATCAATCAAGAGATGAACAAATCCACAAGGGCCGTGACGAGGATTCGAACCTCGAATATCTCTTGAACCAATCAAAAGATAATCGCCGGATAGCAGAACATCTGAGGATCTTCGTGTGGGGATCATTGAGACTGTTATTGATCCGGTTCGTACATGGAGCTTGACGTGTAAAAAATACACGTCAAGTGTATTGACGTGTAAAAATACACGTCTAGTGTATTGACGTGTAAAAATACACGTCAAGTCATAAACTGGATTGTAAAAAAATATTTACAGTGTTAAATAAGACTATTTTCTGTGTAGGACATGTGTATAATGTGTTGAAATGTTGTATAAACATTTGGGTATTAATATGCTGGTAAAGTTCCCTAGGTCGCCTTCAGAGCTGGTTCAGGATTAATCAAGTATTTACACAACCACTTACGAAACCTGTACATCTTTCTTTAATCATGGCGGCTTTTTCTAGTTTTATTAAAGAGTTTACGAGCTCCGAAGCACTACGAGGTTGTTTATGACAATAATATTCTTTGGCTATGAAGTTCCAACCTCGTAAAGTGTTTAATAAATTTAAACCAAGCGTTTATAATTGAGGAAAGATGTACAGGTTTCGTAAGTGGTTACGTAAATAATGATGAATCCTGTTGTAGGAGTCTGCAAAGAGTCAATTCAGACTATATCTTTTTTTAATTTTCCATTCAGCTTTTTTCAGTTCATATGATTATAAATTGTATTAAAATCTCACTTTGAATTGTTGGAAGTCCCTTGTTTGTTAATGGAACTTTCTCAACATACAACATGGTCCGCCTGGACCACCAGTGGAACAGTCTCAACATACAACATGGCCCGCCTGGACCACCAGTGGAACAGTCTCAACATACAACATGGTCCGCCTGGACCACCAGTGGAACATACTCAACATACAACATGGTCAGCCTGGACCACCAGTGGAACAGTCTCAACATACAACATGGTCCGCCTGGACCACCAGTGGAACATACTCAACATACAACATGGTCCGCCTGGACCACCAGTGGAACAGTCTCAACATACAACATGGTCCGCCTGGACCACCAGTGGAACAGTCTCAACATACAACATGGTCCGCCTGGACCACCAGTGGAACATACTCAACATACAACATGGTCAGCCTGGACCATCAGTGGAACAGTCTCAACATACAACATGGTCCGCCTGGACCACCAGTGGAACAGTCTCAACATACAACATGGTCCGCCTGGACCACCAGTGGAACAGTCTCAACATACAACATGGTCCGCCTGGACCACCAGTGGAACAGTCTCAACATACAACATGGTCCGCCTGGACCACCAGTGGAACAGTCTCAACATACAACATGGTCCGCCTGGACCACCAGTGGAACATACTCAACATACAACATGGTCCGCCTGGACCACCAGTGGAACATAGTCAACATACAAACATCTTAAAGTGGTATGTGGGAACTTGGTCAAGCTAGCAATGTTAACAATATTTGCATATGACCTTTATGGTCAAGTTAAGTAAGACTCAAGTGAGAGTCGGCCAGCTGGCAGTCAAGTGACACTCGAGTGACAGGGCGTGATATTTACACGACCAAGACATAAGATACATCTGCGGATGTTGTGAGATGCCCAGACGGCTTGAAAAATGCCAAGGATGCTTAGGGGGGAATAGCAGGTGCAGTGTGTGTGTGTGTGTGTGTGTGTGTGTGTGTGTGTGTGTGTGTGTGTGTGTGTGTGTGTGTGTGTGTGTGTGTGTGTGTGTGTGTGTGTGTGTGTGTGTGTGTGTGTGTGTGTGTGTGTGTGTGTGTGTGTGTGGGTGTGTGTGCGTGTGTGTGTGTGTGTGTGTGTGTGTGTGTGTGTGTGTGTGTGTGTGTGTGTGTGTGTGTGTGTGTGTGTGTGTGTGTGTGTGTGTGTGTGTGTGTGTGTGTGTGTGTGTGTGTGTGTGTGTGTGTGTGTGTGTGTGTGTGTGTGTGTGTGTGTGTGTGTGTGTGTGTGTGTGTGTGTGTGTGTGTGTGTGTGTGTGTGTATTTACTATTTGTATTTATTATTTGTGTCTGCAGAATCGAGTTATTTAGCTCTTGGACTCCGCATTTCTAATCAATCTATTTTTCCTCTATTATGTCCACTACATATATACTCTCTAACACACACATCCCCATGCAGTAGCCCGTGGCAGCTGTCTAACTCCCGGGTACATATTTACTGCTAGGTGAACAGGAACATCAAGGTGAAATCAATTGCCCATTTATTTCCGCCTCCGCTGGGAATCGAACCCGGGCCATTCAGTCTACGACCCACGAGCGCTGTCCACTGAGACGTGAGGCCCCTAAACACAGCCACCGGTGGCTGTTTGGATAGCACGCTGGACACGTGATCCTGTGGCCCGGGTTCGATTCCCGGCGCCGGCGAGAACCGACGGGCAGTGTTTCTTTCACCCTAATGCACCGTTACCTAACAGTAAATAGGTACCTGGGAGTTAGTCAGTTGTCACAGGCTGCTTCCTGGGTGTGTGGGGGGGGGGGAAATAGTAGTTAGTAACAGTTGAATGACATTTGAGAGGCGGGCCGAAAGAGCAGAGCTCAACCCCCGCAAGCACATCTAGGTGAATACAACTAGGTGGAATACACACACACACACACACACACACAACACACACACACACACACACACACACACACACACACACACCACACACACACACACACACACACACACACACACACACACACACTGGTGATCTACGGAAATGTTAATAGTAAAATAGAAGGAAAAACATAGTGAAGGTCCACTGCAGCCGTAATAAAACCGTTACACTTATGCTGTTGGGTGAAGTAGTTTGAACGTAAGAATTTTGGAGCGTAATTAAGTAAGGTTTAAGACGCCAACCCGCGTTGTAGTCCAAGATGCGGGTCACAACGGGGAGTCGAACGTGGGGCTTGCTCTGAGCGAGTGGCATTGCATATGTACATATATACATGTCGACCGTCATTTCGTAAATGATCTAACTGGCATTACAAGTGCGCGCATATATTATGGGTGGGGGCTGGTGGGTCCAGGGCTGGTGGGTCTAGGGCTGGTGGGTTCAGGGCTGGTGGGTCTAGGGCTGGTGGGTCCAGGGCTGGTGGGTCTAGGGCTGGTGGGTCCAGGGCTGGTGGGTCCAGGGCTGGTGGGTCCAGGGCTGGTGGGTCCAGGGCTGGTGGGTCTAGGGCTGGTGGGTCCAGGGCTGGTGGGTCCAGGGCTGGTGGGTTCAGGGCTGGTGGGTCTAGGGCTGGTGGGTCCAGGGCTGGTGGGTCTAGGGCTGGTGGGTCCAGGGCTGGTGGGTCCAGGGCTGGTGGGTCCAGGGCTGGTGGGTCCAGGGCTGGTGGGTCCAGGGATGGTGGGTTCAGGGCTGGTGGGTCCAGGGCTGGTGGGTCCAGGGCTGGTGGGTCTAGGGCTGGTGGGACCAGGGCTGGTGGGTCCAGGGCTGGTGGGTCCAGGGCTGGTGGGTCCAGGGCTGGTGGGTCCAGGGCTGGTGGGTCCAGGGCTGGTGGGTCCAGGGCTGGTGGGTCCAGGGCTGGTGGGTCTAGGGCTGGTGGGTCCAGGGCTGGTGGGTCCAGGGCTGGTGGGTCCAGGGCTGGTGGGTCCAGGGCTGGTGGGTCCAGGGCTGGTGGGTCCAGGGCTGGTGGGTCCAGGGCTGGTGGGTCCAGGGCTGGTGGGTCTAGGGCTGGTGGGTCCAGGGCTGGTGGGTCCAGGGCTGGTGCCCTCCTCAGGATGCAGCTCCATAACAGCTCCTTATCTTCCTAATACTTATTTACTGCTAGGTGAACAGCGCATTAGGTGAAAGAAAACTTGCCCAACCACTTCTGTCTCTCCTGGGATATGAACCCGATTATGACTCAAGAACGAAGCCCACTAAGCAATCCTGAAATTCGAAGATTAAAAAAATATTTCCTATGAACATCACTAATATCTCTTAACAAGCCTCTACCTGTTATTGGTTCCAGGGATCAACGTGCCAGCGGCCCGGTCTCTGACCAGGTCTCTAGTTGGTGTTCTGATCAATCAGACTGTGTTGGACTGCAGTAAATAACCAATAATGTCAATCTTCTGCGTTAAACAGTGGATTATTCCACTATGGCAGTAACCAAACATTAAATGATCAAGTTTAAGGAATGAAGTTCATTCTTCAGCGATATTGGTCAAACGTCTTGATCAACGAGGACCATTATCACAGGACGACCAGCTGATGGAACAACGAAGGCGGCCATTCGTTAGCACCAAACAAGCGAGGCTGTAATTAACGAAGTGAGCTATTAGTAAACGATCAGGTGATGTGGGTCGTATTAGACGATACATCACCGTGAGAGGCTGGACACCTCTGTAAACCTGGGGTTGTGACTGGGAAATGTGTATTGGAGAGTTGTTATTTCATGGTGGAGATACACACACACACACACACACACACACACACACACACACACACACACACACACACACACACACACACACACACACACACACACACACTTCCTAAAAGGAATATCATGGAAAGTAGAACTTCGTAGAAAGATCTCTTTAAGGTATGATGGACTAAATTAACCCAGTACTCCTAATAATACGTCGCAATTTACATATACTTTACCTAATTCCAAAAACTGTTGAACTAGAAAATGGTTGCGACTCGCGAAATTGACACAACGTCCCCTTTTCTGTTTGCTGATCCTCTGGTTCGTTAAGATAAGGCACTTTAGTTTGACAGTTTCTTGACGGTGGGAACGCTGGCGAGAACAGGCTGCTACATCTGCCAGAAGTGTCAGGAGGCAGACGCAACCTGCCTCCTGACCTGCGATTATGACTACATAATCAGTGGTATTATCTACTCTCTATACATGGTTAGGTTAGGTTAAGGTTTGGTTGGGTTAGATTGCATTATGGTTGATTATGTTAATACGGTGTGTTATTGATGATAATGAGAAATATGATTTTTCGAAAACTATTTCAGTGTGCCCGAGAATTCCGTTTACAACAAAATTCTTCAACAAAAACCTTTTTAGCATACATTTTTACATTTTAAACCAACGATTTCTAATACAATAACGTTATAACTAGAGAATAATCTTTATTTACAACAAATATTCATTTGCCAGTTTACATGTAGACTATTACTTGAATCTTAATATGCTTTCAGATCATCACAATTATCTAGATAACTTTCCAGGTGGCTTGAGGGTGGGTGTGGTGTCTCACGGTAATGATGGAGTTACTGTGAGGACGGGTCGCAGAAGATATATTTATCCCGCCCCATAAATAATAAAATGAAAAGCAAAAGGGGAATTAGTATCACAATTATTGAGCCTTCATTGCTATTGCCATTTTCAGCAACCTCAACCTAGACCATAATTCTTCCCATTATCAGCAACTTCAGCAAAGACCCAACAATTGTTGTCATTCTAATAACCCTCAGTCTAGCCCCATAATTCTTGCCATTTTCAGCCACCTCAACCTAGCTGGGCCACATATCCCAGCTCGAAATTTGTTGATATAATCCAGCTTAGTTTACACATACGTCACGCAAGTGCTGTATAGACATAGTGGTTTAGGTCTCTACTTATGTTGACATTTTCTGTCTTACCAGTCTGCCCGTCGCTGCTCCTGATGGCTCTTCTTTCCCTCTAGTTCATTGTGCACTCTGAACGGTTGGAATGTTCCCGGTTGTGAGAGAGAAACAGTCCATCACAGAAAACCATTTCCCATTTCCTTTGGCCTGAATGCTAAGTAGGTTCAGCCAGTTTCCGTTATGAGTCTGGAACCTATATCGATGAATCAACACCTTTTTTTGTCAATAATTTTATAAGCAGGTAAAGCCACATTCCATTTTTTTCCGATCATTGAATATATTAAATTGTAGTTTATTGTG
>NC_059637.1:8511841-8546841 GCF_020424385.1 Procambarus clarkii
GGTGAGGGTTTGTGGTGGTGGTGGTGGTGGTGGTGGTGAGGGTTGTGGTGGTGGTGATGGTGGTGAGGGTGGTGGTGGTAGTGGTTGTGGTGGTGAAGGTGAGGGTGGTGGTGGTGGTGGGTATGTTATGGTGGTGGTGGTGACAATAGGGTTGACGACTGTTGTGATGGTGATGAAAGACTTCGTCAAGGTCTTGATTTAACACATAGTGAACCACTTAACACATTTTATACCAAATGTGTGTGTGTGTGTGTGTGTGTGTGTAATTACCTAAGTGTAGTTACAGGATGAGAGCTACGCTCGTGGTGTCCCGTCTTCCCAGCACTCTTTGTCATATAACTCTTTGAAACTACTGACGGTCTTGGCCTCCACCACCTTCACACCTAACTTGTTTCAACCGTCTACCACTCTGTTTGCGAAAGTGAATTTTCTTATATTTCTTCTGCATCTGTGTTTAACTAGTTTTAATCTATGACCTCTTGTTCTTAAAGTAAGTGTGTGTGTGTGTGTGTGTGTGTGTGTGTGTGTGTGTGTGTGTGTGTGTGTGTGTGTGTGTGTGTGTGTGTGTGTGTGTGTGTGTGTGTGCGTGCGTGCGCGCGCGCCCTATTTAGTTATTTAAACCTTCGCTATGAAAGCAAAAATGTTGGGACTTAAAAGCAATGTTAAAAGCGCCTGACTGACAGAGGGCGAGCACGATATTCAAAGAATATACTCAGAAAATGTTAAATACAAATTATGAAACAGCGTACACCATTCTGTCTGTTGACGGCCATTAGTGCGGTGTGACTGGGGTGGTGAAGGCTTTTAGCCTTGATAATGGAGTGGGCTTTTCTAGCACAAAGCCGCTAACAGATGATCTTGGGGGGGGGGAGGGAGGGTATTGGTAAATCATTCACAAAAACTGCTCAACAAGCTCCTTTTCTGTTTGCTAAAATAGCTTAGACTGTGTTAGGCTGCATTGGCTTCGGTTAGGTTGATTACGGGGTCACCATAGACGGTGCTACTTGGGACTTTTTGTTACAGGTAGCAAATCTTAAACAACAACAACAACAATAAACGGTTAGGTTGGTTTGGTAAGATTAGGTTGGGTTAGGTTAGAGTGAGTTGGGTTAGATAAGGTTGGGTTGCGTAAGGATTGAGAAAAGATGTAGAGGTTTCGTCAGTGGTGTGGTAAGTGCTTCATAAATCAAGGTCCCCTGGAGTGCCACTGACTGGTGTGTAATGACATTTGCGCTTATTGAATATACAATATTTCTAACACACTGGCGCCTCGAGATTGGAGGGAATGGTGCAGAGAATAAGCCACAATAGCGTGGCTGAACACACATACCCCAACCCCACACATACGGGGATTGGGTTGATTACCAGAAATAGCCTTTCACGTCCGTATGTGCGTTTCAGACCAAATGAATATAATCGGGTGAAGAGAGAACAGCTGGAGACACAGTTGGTGTTCGCTCATACAAACACAATTTGTATGAGAAACACAATTAAGATTAGTTTATGCTTTAACCAGTAAGGTAATTATGACGGGAAGGATCTGGAACAGGACGGAGGGAAGGAATGGTGCCCAACCACTTGCAAAATCCGGGAATGGAACTCCGACCCACAATAAGGGAGGTCATCGTTGTACCAATCAGTCCAAGTGGCTGGGTATGCAATAACGTGTTATGGGAGCTGTGAAGACAGGATCAGACGCCCAGGGGCAGCTTGACAACTTGAGTCATGACATAAGTTGGAGCCGAGAGTTACGTACCCCGCCCCCCCCCCCCCCCCACCAGAGGGACACATGGTCACAATATTACTGGAAACGTTCGCAAAACTCCCAAATCCGGATAGCCTTCAGGAACCCTCACAAATGATACTTGAGAATATGTTAAATGAAAGAATTATATTGTGGTCGCCGGTTGGATTCCCGCCGCTGGCGAGAAACAATGGGCAGTGTTTCATTCACCTTCATGCACCTGTTACCTAGCAGTAAATAGGTACCTGGGAGTTAGTTAGCTGTCACGGGTTGCTTCCTGGTGTGTGTGTGTGTGTGTGTGGTGTGGAAAAAAAAATAGTAGTAGTAGAAACAGTTGAGTGACAGTTGAGAGGCGGGCCGAAAGAGCAGAGCTCAACCCCCGCAAGCACAACTAGATAAACAAAACTAGGTGAAAATACACACACACACACACACACACACACACACACACACACACACACACACACACACACACACACACACACACACACACACACACACACACACACACGCTAAAGATATTAGGTTGTCTGTTCTATATAATAATTTAATATGGCAATAGAGGCAGCGTGGGAGGGAGCCTGAGGCCAGTGCTGTACCCTGGAGGTGTTCCTTATGCATCTTGCTTCATCTTAACGGTCCTACACCGCTCCATTGGACACGTTAGACGCCGTGTTTAGACGTCTTAAAATCGTTTAAATCACGGTTATAAATTTAAAACAAAATGACTGTATCTAACTGTTGCAAACCTTAACAATTGTTCCCTTATGTTCGAGGTATCTAAATCATTGCCCATAAATTGGCTAATGGGGATAGCTGATTGCCAATTTAATAAACATTATTAAGGGCGTATTTATTGCTTCTTGTTTTGTTTAGTCATTACGGGCCTGCGGGTTGCTCAAGTAATATCCATTTAGACCAAGTTACCGGAAGTAATTTTTTTTTCTATTAATACATGAGGTACATCTGCATTAGTGCAGCTGCCCTAGACTATATGAAGTGGAGTACAGTGTGTCAAAACAGCTAACTACGTGATGCTAAAAAATCCCCATCACACAGGATGGTTAGTCATACAGAGGCATGTGATGGGCAGTCTGCACTGGCAGACTCCGGATGCATTTTGAGGATATCATCAACACAAGAGTGAATAAGGCAGCAGTAGTAATAAAAGTCTCCATCTCGCAGGATGGTTAGTCATACAGGGCCATGTGTTCAGTAGCCGGCACTGGCAAATTTTGGGTGCAATATGAGGATATCTTCAAGAACACGAGAGTGAATAAAGTAATTACAAAGCTCCAGGTACCTCATGCCAACTCGTCTGAAAGGTCTAATAACTGGACATTCCGGAAGTCAAGAGGAGTAGAACCCAGACCCACTCTAAGGTCACTCCAGGTCATAAATCACTAAAAAGTGCTTCAAGATAAGATTTAACAACATAAGTGGTACAGCAAATACGACTCAATTACAGTTCAGAGTTGGACGCACTCACATTCGTCCAGCTGATGTGATAAATAGGGTCCTTGGTGTGTTATTGACTTGAGAACCAGTTAGGCAGAGTAAGCTTGGAGTGCCTTAGATCTGCCATGGTCCTGTGATATCTTGGTTGGTATGACTCCTTACACCCAACCATTGTACCTGTTTGTGTCATGTTGTGGGCTCCATACAACAGCTTAAACGGGTCTGTTTACACAACACAATTTTCACCTCTAACATTTGTTGTTTATAAAATTGTTCCGAAGTTGAGTTAAGTTAGGGTGACGAGGAGTAAGTTAGGGTGTCGAGGAGTAAGTTAGGGTGTCGAGGAGTAAGTTAGGGTGTCGAGGAGTAAGTTAGGGTGTCGAGGAGTAAGTTAGGGTGACGAGGAGTAAGTTAGGGTGTCGAGGAGAAAGTTAGGGTGTCGAGGAGTAAGTTAGGGTGTCGAGGAGAAAGTTAGGGTGGCGAGGAGTAAGTTAGGGTGACGAGGAGTAAGTTAGGGTGACGAGAAGTAAGTTAGGGTGTCGAGGAGTAAGTTAGGGTGTCGAGGAGTAAGTTAGGGTGACGAGGAGTAAGTTAGGGTGACGAGAAGTAAGTTAGGGTGTCGAGGAGTAAGTTAGGGTGTCGAGGAGTAAGTTAGGGTGTCGAGGAGTAAGTTAGGGTGACGAGGAGTAAGTTAGGGTGACGAGAAGTAAGTTAGGGTGTCGAGGAGTACGTTAGGGTGTCGAGGAGTAAGTTAGGGTGACGAGGAGTAAGTTAGGGTGACGAGAAGTAAGTTAGGGTGACGAGAAGTAAGTTAGGGTGACGAGGAGTAAGTTAGGGTGTCGAGGAGTAAGTTAGGGTGTCAAGGAGTAAGTTAGGGAGTCAAGGAGTAAGTTAGGGTGTCGAGGAGTAAGTTAGGGTGTCAAGGAGTAAGTTAGGGTGTCGAGGAGTAAGTTAGGGTGTCGAGGAGTAAGTTAGGGTGTCGAGGAGTAAGTTAGGGTGTCGAGGAGTAAGTTTGGGTGTCGAGGAGTAAGTTAGGGTGTCAAGGAGTAAGTTAGGGTGTCAAGGAGTAAGTTAGGGTGTCGAGGAGTAAGTTAGGGTGTCGAGGAGTAAGTTAGGGTGTCAAGGAGTAAGTTAGGGTGACGAGGAGTAAGTTAGGGTGTCAAGGAGTAAGTTAGGGTGTCAAGGAGTAAGTTAGGGTGTCGAGGAGTAAGTTAGGGTGTCGAGGAGTAAGTTAGGGTGTCGAGGAGTAAGTTAGGGTGTCGAGGAGTAAGTTAGGGTGTCGAGGAGTAAGTTAGGGTGTCAAGGAGTAAGTTAGGGTGTCGAGGAGTAAGTTAGGGTGACGAGGAATTCCTGACTCATTATAACTAACGTAATAGGAATGAATGTACGGAAACATACGGGTATCTAAGACATGTTTGTGTCCAAATAGATATTCAAAAGAGATATACCGTCTCTAGTGCGACTATGAAGGACCCATAGCCTCTGAGAAGAAAATATAAGGCACTGAGAGAAGACCTTGCAGCTTCTCCCTTAACACTTATTTTTTTACTTTATCTATCTATCTATCTATCTATATATCTATCTATCTATCTATATATATATATATATATATATATATATATATATATATATATATATATATATATATATATATATATATATATATATATATCAGTTCTTACGTTCTTGTATAGCCACTGGCACGTATGCCGTTTCAGGCAGGTCCTTAATCCTAATATTCACACACACATCCCCAGGAAGCAGCCCGTAGCAGCTGTCTGACTCCCA
Organism: Procambarus clarkii; assembly: GCF_020424385.1. Classification (NCBI taxonomy): domain Eukaryota; kingdom Metazoa; phylum Arthropoda; class Malacostraca; order Decapoda; family Cambaridae; genus Procambarus; species Procambarus clarkii. The sequence continues at coordinate 8,516,832 of NC_059637.1, forward strand.
GGTACCTATTTACTGCTAGGCGAACAGGGGCATCAGGGGCGAAAGAAACTTTGCCCATTTGTTTCTGCCTCCGCTTGGGATCGAACCCGAACCCGAACTGAGAACTACGAACCCCGAGCGCTGTCCACTCAGCCCTCAGGCCCTCTACCTTATAGGTTATATGCCATATTTACTATATTCCTTGCACTATTGCTGGATCACCATCTCTCACAGCCCCAGCATACAATATTAAAACCATTAAGAATTAAAAGAATTAAAACCATTAAGAATTAAAAGAATTAAAGTCATTAAAAATTAAAAGAATTAAAACAATTAAGAATTAAAAGAATTAAAACTATTAAGAATTAAAAGAATTAAAACCATTAAGAATTAAAAGAATTAAAACCATTAAGAATTAAAAGAATTAAAATCATTAAAAATTTAAAGAATTAAAACCATTAAGAATTAAAAGAATTAAAACCATTAAAAATTAAAAGAATTAAAACCATTAAGAATTAAAACCATTAAGAATTAAAAGAAATAAAACCATTAAGAATTAAAAGAATTAAAACCATTAAGAATTAAAAGAATTAAAATCATTAAGAATGAACTGCTCCCAATTCCCTCGTGAGATCAGTTGGTTGTGACTTAGGATATATAGCTGTTGGTCTCAGTAGAGGAATTGTGTAGAGATAACTGGGCGATAAAGATTTATGTCTTCTCCTTTGTTGATTGTTAAGATGTGTTGAAGATACATGTTCTATACATAAATTATTGAGTTGATTCTTGCATTTTATTCTTGTTGTTAAATATATTACTATCATTCTGTATATTTTAATTTTTCCTTAATTTGATCGGGCAATTGCTATTTGCTGCATAGCATTGGTCTATACTATGACGGCCTCGCTTCTGGTGAGGTCGGCGTTCGATTCCCGATGGTTCAAGGGGTTGGTCACCGTTCCTTTCTTCCGTCCTCATACCCCAGCTCCTTGTCTTCATACCCAAGCTCCTTGTCCTCATATCCCAGCTCCTTGTCCTCATATCCCAGCTCCTTGTCCTCATATCCCAGCTCCTTGTCCTCATGCCCAAGCTCCTTGTCTTCATATCCCAGCTCCTTGTATTCATATCCCAGCTCCTTGTCTTCGTATCCCAGCTCCTTATCCCCATATCCCAGCTCCTTGTCCTCATATCCCAGCTCCTTGTCCTCATATCCCAGCTCCTTGTCCTCATATCCCAGCTTCTTGTCCTCATATTCCAGCTCCTTGTCCTCATACCCAAGCTCCTTCTCCTCATATCCCAGCTCCTTGTCCTCATACCCCAGCTCCTTGTCCTCATACCCAAGCTCCTTGTCCTCATATCCCAGCTCCTTGTCCTCATACCCAAGCTCCTTGTCCTCATATCCCAGCTCCTTGTCCTCATATCCCAGCTCCTTGTCTTCATATCCCAGCTCCTTGTCCTCATATCTTAGCTCCTTGTCCTCATATCCCAGCTCCTTGTCCTCATATCTCAGCTCCTTGTCCTCATACCCCAGCTCCTTGTCCTCATACCCAAGCTCCTTGTCCTCATACCCCAGCTCCTTGTCCTCATACCCCAGCTCCTTGTCCTGATACCCAAGCTCCTTGTCCTCATACCCCAGCTCCTTGTCCTCATACCCCAGCTCCTTGTCCTCATACCCCAGCTCTTTGTCCTCATACCCCAGCTCCTTGTCCTCATACCCAAGCTCCTTGTCCTCATACCCCAGCTCCTTGTCCTCATACCCAACCTCCTTGTCCTCATACCCAAGCTCCTTGTCCTCATACCCCAGCTCCTTGTCCTCATACCTCTTCCAAGTGGTGACAGCGATTTCTCCTGACAAAAACGTTCCCTTCATCAATATGTTACAACCTGCAGTTCTTCGTTGACACAATTTCTTTCCACAATCCATAAATATATAATTCTCGGAGGACCTGGTGGATATTCAGAGAGGCGTGCAAGGTGAGAGCCGTGCAAAGTGAGAGGCGTGCAAGATGCACGTTAATCCACCAAAATCCACTGCCAGCTCTCTCAACTTTTAGCACCATTCAGCACTAACGTTGGGCTTGGCCTAAAACTGTGGACAGAGATTACTCATGGTGGTTTATTCTGACATGTGGCACTTTCTCTCGTGCCAGCCGCTCTCTTGTTAAGAAGTGGGAGATGCTGCAAGTTTCTTCCCGATTTATCGTTCCTCAGCATTGTACGTGGGGATGTATATGCTGTTTTGTTGTTGTGGTCGCTGGTGACCCTTCGTGTTGGGGTGTGTGGGGTGGTGGCTTCGTGTTGGGGTGTGTGTGGGGGTGGTGGCCCTCGTGTTGGGGTGTGTGGTGGTGGCTCTCGTGTTGGGGTGTGTGGGGTGGTGGCTCTCGTGTTGGGGTGTGTGGTGGTGGTGGCTCTCGTGTTGGGGTGTGTGGGGTGGTGGCTCTCGTGTTGGGGTGTGTGGTGGTGGTGGCTCTCGTGTTGGGGTGTGTGGGGTGGTGGCCCTCGTCTTGGGGTGTGTGGTGGTGGTGGCTCTCGTGTTGGGGTGTGTGGTGGTGGTGGCTCTCGTGTTGGGGTGTGTGGGGTGGTGGCCCTCGTCTTGGGGTGTGTGGTGGTGGTGGCTCTCGTGTTGGGGTGTGTGGGGTAGTGGCTCTCGTGTTGGGGTGTGTGGTGGTGGTGGCTCTCGTGTTGGGGTGTGTGGGGTGGTGGCCCTCGTCTTGGGGTGTGTGGTGGTGGTGGCTCTCGTGTTGGGGTGTGTGGGGTAGTGGCCCTCGTGTTGGGGTGTGTGGGGGTGGTGGCTCTCGTGTTGGGGTGTGTGGTGGTGGTGGCTCTCGTGTTGGGGTGTGTGGGGTGGTGGCTCTCGTCTTGGGGTGTGTGGTGGTGGTGGCTCTCGTGTTGGGGTGTGTGGGGTGGTGGCCCTCGTCTTGGGGTGTGGGGGTGGTGGCTCTCGTGTTGGGGTGTGTGGTGGTGGTGGCTTCGTGTTGGGGTGTGTGGGGGTGGTGGCTCTCGTGTTGGGGTGTGTGGGGGTGGTGGCCCTCGTGTTGGGGTGTGTGGGGTGGTGGCTTCGTGTTGGGGTGTGTGGTGGTGGTGGCCCTCGTGTTGGGGTGTGTGGTGGTGGTGGCCCTCGTGTTGGGGTGTGTGGTGGTGGTGGCCCTCGTGTTGGGGTGTGTGGGGTGGTGGCTCTCGTGTTGGGGTGTGTGGGGTGGTGGCTTCGTGTTGGGGTGTGTGGGGTGGGGCTCTCGTGTTGGGGTGTGTGGGAGTGGTGACCTCGTGTTGGGGTGTGTGGGGTGGTGGCCCTCGTGTTGGGGTGTGTGGGGGAGTGGCCTCGTGTTGGGGTGTGTGGGGTGGTGGCTCTCGTGTTGGGGTGTGTGGTGGTGGTGACCTCGTGTTGGGGTGTGTGGGGGTGGTGGCTTCGTGTTGGGGTGTGTGGGGTGGTGGCTTCGTGTTGGGGTGTGTGGGGGTGGTGGCTTCGTGTTGGGGTGTGTGGGGTGGTGGCTTCGTGTTGGGGTGTGTGGGGTGGTGGCTTCGTGTTGGGGTGTGTGGTGGTGGTGACCTCGTGTTGGGGTGTGTGGGGGTGGTGGCTTCGTGTTGGGGTGTGTGGGGTGGTGGCTTCGTGTTGGGGTGTGTGGTGGTGGTGGCTTCGTGTTGGGGTGTGTGGGGTGGTGGCCCTCGTGTTGGGGTGTGTGGGGTGATGGCCTCGTGTTGGGGTGTGTGGGGTGGTGGCCCTCGTGTTGGGGTGTGTGGGGGAGTGGGGAAGACAATGGAGGAGGAGCAACAGCAGAAGGTAAACAGAACCTATATTATTACTATCACCATCTACACTTGCATCAACAGAACTCTCGTCAACACTTGCATCAACAACATTATTGAACCAGACGACACACTGAAACATTAGTGACAGTGGAACCAGCTTCACCACTAGCAGCACCAGCACGATTTCACCCAAGCAGCAGGGGAGGTGACAGAGCTCCTCCTTGCCCAAGAGATGGATAATGTCAGACCAACAGATAAACTCCCTTGACTTGGAATGCAGCATGTCTCTCCAGGATGGAGAAGCATAAACTATGCCTCTGGAGTCTGCAGGTGGACGACTTTCTCAGCACGTGTTGTGCTCAGGTATAAACACACCAACATTGTAGACAGGAGAGAAAGTTAGTTTATCTGTGATTTAAGTACTTGTGCTGAGGGTATTATTATTATAGTGAACTCTACAAGACACATTTTGTAGGTGTTTATTGATGTATACACAGTCAGAGACAGACAGGCACAGAGAGAGCCAGAAGTAACAGTGAAGAGGTCAATTTTAATATGCTTTTTTGTTTTAGATTATTTGAGATATATTCTGAGGACGATCATTATTATCACACCAATTTTGAGGGAAACAGTGAGAGAGAAAAAGACAGACAGACAGATACACAATGATAAACAGTCATACAGATAGAAACAGTGGCAGACATAAAGATATAGAAACACACACACACACACGCACACACACACACACACACACACACACACACGCACACACGCACACACACACACACACACACACACACACACACACACACACACACACACACACACACACACACACACACACACACACACACACACACACGGTATAGACTCATTCCTCTCAATGTTTGCTGATGATGCAACAATTATGAGAAGAATCAAGACAGATGAAGATAGACAGAGACTACAGGACGACCTGGACAAACTGGAGGAATGGTCTAGAAAATGGCTGCTAAAGTTTAACTTAGGAAAGTGTAAAGTAATGAAATTAGGCGAAGGGAGCAGAAGGCTGAACACAAGGTACCATCTGGAAGGTGAAATCCTGCAAGAGTCAAATAGAGAGAAAAATCTGGGGGTTGATATCACACCGAACCTGTCCCCAGAAGCCCACATCAAAAGGATATCATCAGCGGCATATGCTAGACTGGTCAACAGAAGAACTGACTTTAGAAACTTGTGTAAGGAATCATTCAGAACCTTATGCAGGCGATGAGTCACAATAACGTGGCTGAAGTATGTTGACCAGACCACACACTAGAAATTGAAGGGACGACGACGTTTCATAAGCTTTCCCCCTTCCATTTCTTTCTTTCTCTTTCCTTTTCTTTCTCTCTTCTCCCTTTTTCTGTTCATTGTCTTCTCCTACGCTCCCTTGCTATCCTCTTCTTTTTCCTATTTCTTCTCCTTCGGTGGTTATAATAGGAGCTGCCTCGTATGGGCCAATAGGCCTGCTGCAGTTTCCATTACTACTATCCCCTACACCTGACTTTCCTCCTCAGCTCTCTCTTGCCTATTTATTGCCTGTCCCTACCTCCTCATCACAAATCGACTTGAGAATGGTCCAGGACGGACCGAAACGTCGTCGTCCCTTCAATTTCTAGTGTGTGGTCTGGTCAACATTCAGAACCTTGTATACCACTTATGTCAGACCAATCCTGGACTATGCAGCTCGAATCTATACCTAGTTAAACACAAGACAACGTTAGAGAAGACTCAGAGGTATGTCATCAGATTAGTCCCAGAACTGAGACGTAGGAGTTACGTGGAAAGGCCACGGGAGCTAAACCTCATGTCCCAGCAAGACAGAACAGTAAGGGGAGACATGATCACCATCTACAAAATTCTCAAAGGAAATGACAGGATGGACAATTTAACACGGATGGAACACGAACTATGGGACACAAGTGGATACTGAGTACCTAAATGAGCCATAGAGACATTAGAAAGCATTTTTTCAGTGTCAGAGTAGTTAACAGGTGGAATGCATTAGGCAGTGATGTGGTGGAGGCTGACTCCATACACAGTTTCAAATGTAGAAATGATAAGAGCCCAGTAGGCTCAGGAATCTATACACCAGTTGATTGACAGTTGAGAGGCGAGACCAAAGAGCCAGAGCTCAACTCCCGCAAGCACAGGTAGGTGAGTACTCACATATGTATTGAAAGATTGCTTATCCGAGGACCGTGTCCTGTTCTCTTATCTGTTGTTGCAAGTGCACTGTTGTCACACTTGCACAGAGCTTTCTCCTCATAATAACTTTACTACTTACTCTCTTCGTCTTAATGAAGGCGGTAAGAACCAGCGAAGGATGCCTTCAGTCACACTGAGATACCAATGTATCTTGAAAAAGAATTAGATACCTAAATTGAAAAAAAGGAAAATGGGAACAAATGGTATAAATGCCCTTGGGAATCTTATATAAAGTTCAATACGTTATTGCTGATAGTATCAGAGAAACACTACGGGCTGGTGGTCACTTGACACCCCCTGGAGAGACGCGCTCTGTAGCAGTGGTGGTGGTGGTGGTGCCTGTAGCAGTGGTGGTGGTGGTGGTGCCTGTAGCAGTGGTGGTGGTGGTGGTGGTGCCTGTAGCAGTGGTGGTGGTGCCTGTAGCAGTGGTGGTGGTGCCTGTAGCAGTGGTGGTGGTGGTGCCTGTAGCAGTGGTGGTGGGTGGTGCCTGTAGCAGTGGTGGTGGTGCCTGTAGCAGTGGTGGTGGTGCCTGTAGCAGTGGTGGTGGTGGGTGGTGCCTGTAGCAGTGGTGGTGGTGGTGGTGCCTGTAGCAGTGGTGGTGGTGGTGCCTGTAGCCTGTAGCAGTGGTGGTGGTTGGTCCTGTAGCAGTGGTGGTGGTGGTGGTGCCTGTAGCAGTGGTGGTGGTGGTGGTGGTGCCTGTAGCAGTGGTGGTGGTGGTGGTGTAGCCTGTAGCAGTGGTGGTGGTGGTGGTGCAGTGCCTGTAGCAGTGGTGGTGGTGGTGGTGGTGTGCCTGTAGCAGTGGTGGTGGTGGTGGTGCCTGTAGCAGTGGTGGTGGTGGTGGTGCCTGTAGCAGTGGTGGTGGTGGTGGTGGTGCCTGTAGCAGTGGTGGTGGTGGTGGTGCCTGTAGCAGTGGTGGTGGTGGTGGTGCCTGTAGCAGTGGTGGTGGTGGTGGTGCCTGTAGCAGTGGTGGTGGTGGTGGTGGTGCCTGTAGCAGTGGTGGTGGTGGTGGTGCCTGTAGCAGTGGTGGTGGTGGTGGTGCCTGTAGCAGTGGTGGTGGTGGTGGTGGTGCCTGTAGCAGTGGTGGTGGTGGTGGTGCCTGTAGCAGTGGTGGTGGTGGTGGTGCCTGTAGCAGTGGTGGTGGTGGTGGTGCCTGTAGCAGTGGTGGTGGTGGTGGTGGTGCCTGTAGCAGTGGTGGTGGTGGTGGTGGTGCCTGTAGCAGTGGTGGTGGTGGTGGTGCCTGTAGCAGTGGTGGTGGTGGTGGTGCCTGTAGCAGTGGTGGGTGGTGGTGGTGCCTGTAGCAGTGGTGGTGGTGGTGGTGCCTGTAGCAGTGGTGGTGGTGGTGGTGGTGCCTGTAGCAGTGGTGGTGGTGGTAGCAGTGGTGGTGGTGGTGGTGCCTGTAGCAGTGGTGGTGGTGGTGCCTGTAGCAGTGGTGGTGGTGGTGGTGGTGGTGGGCCTGTAGCAGTGGTGGTAGCAGTGGTGGTGGTGCAGTGGTGGTGGTGGTGGTGCCTGTAGCAGTGGTGGTGGTGGTGGTGCCTGTAGCAGTGGTGGTGGTGGTGGTGCCTGTAGCAGTGGTGGTGGTGGTGGTCCCTGTAGCAGTGGTGGTGGTGGTGGTGCCTGTAGCAGTGGTGGTGGTGGTGGTGCCTGTAGCAGTGGTGGTGGTGGTGGTGCCAGTGTAGCAGTGCAGTGGTGGTGGTGGTGGTGCCTGTAGCAGTGGTGGTGGTGGTGGTGCCTGTAGCAGTGGTGGTGGTGGTGGTGCCTGTAGCAGTGGTGGTGGTGGTGGTGTAGTGGTGGTGGTGGTGGTGCCTGTAGCAGTGGTGGTGGTGGTGGTGCCTGTAGCAGTGGTGGTGGTGGTGGTGCCTGTAGCAGTGGTGGTGGTGGTGGTGGTGCCTGTAGCAGTGGTGGTGGTGGTGGTGCCTGTAGCAGTGGTGGTGGTGGTGGTGCCTGTAGCAGTGGTGGTGGTGGTGGTGCCTGTAGCAGTGGTGGTGGTGGTGGTGCCTGTAGCAGTGGTGGTGGTGGTGGTGCCTGTAGCAGTGGTGGTGGTGGTGGTGCCTGTAGCAGTGGTGGTGGTGGTGGTGCCTGTAGCAGTGGTGGTGGTGGTGGTGCCTGTAGCAGTGGTGGTGGTGGTGGTGCCTGTGCCCTGTAGCAGTGGTGGTGGTGGTGGTGCCTGTAGCAGTGGTGGTGGTGGTGGTGGTGCCTGTAGCAGTGGTGGTGGTGGTGGTGCCTGTAGCAGTGGTGGTGGTGGTGGTGCCTGTAGCAGTGGTGGTGGTGGTGGTGCCTGTAGCAGTGGTGGTGGTGGTGGTGGTGCCTGTAGCAGTGGTGGTGGTGGTGGTGCCTGTAGCAGTGGTGGTGGTGGTGGTGCCTGTAGCAGTGGTGGTGGTGGTGGTGGTGCCTGTAGCAGTGGTGGTGGTGGTGGTGGTGCCTGTAGCAGTGGTGGTGGTGGTGGTGCCTGTAGCAGTGGTGGTGGTGGTGGTGCCTGTAGCAGTGGTGGTGGTGGTGGTGGTGCCTGTAGCAGTGGTGGTGGTGGTGGTGCCTGTAGCAGTGGTGGTGGTGGTGGTGGTGCCTGTAGCAGTGGTGGTGGTGGTGGTGCCTGTAGCAGTGGTGGTGGTGGTGGTGCCTGTAGCAGTGGTGTGTGGTGGTGGTGGTGCAGTGGTGGTGGTGGTGGTGGTGCCTGTAGCAGTGGTGGTGGTGGTGGTGCCTGTAGCAGTGGTGGTGGTGGTGCCTGTGCATGTAGGTGGTGGTGGTGGTGCCTGTAGCAGTGGTGGTGGTGGTGGTGGTGCCTGTAGCAGTGGTGGTGGTGGTGGTGGTGCCTGTAGCAGTGGTGGTGGTGGTGGTGCCTGTAGCAGTGGTGGTGGTGGTGGTGGTGCCTGTAGCAGTGGGTGGTGGTGGTGCCTGTAGCAGTGGTGGTGGTGGTGGAGGTGCCTGTAGCAGTGGTGGTGGTGGTGGTGCCTGTAGCAGTGGTGGTGGTGGTGGTGGTGCCTGTAGCAGTGGTGGTGGTGGTGGTGCCTGTAGCAGTGGTGGTGGTGGTGGTGCCTGTAGCAGTGGTGGTGGTGGTGGTCCCTGTAGCTGTGGTGGTGGTGGTGGTGGCTGTTGCTGTGGTGGTGGTGGTGCCTGTAGCAGTGGTGGTGGTGGTGGTGGTGCCTAGCAGTGGTGGTGGTGGTGGTGGTGTGTAGCAGTGGTGGTGGTGGTGGTGGTGGTGTAGCAGTGGTGGTGGTGGTGGTGCCTGTAGCAGTGGTGGTGGTGGTGGTGTGCCTGTAGCAGTGGTGGTGGTGGTGCCTGTAGCAGTGGTGGTGGTGGTGGTGGTGTGGTGGTCCTGTAGCAGTGGTGGTGGTGGTGCCTGTAGCAGTGGTGGGTGGTGGTGCCTGTAGCAGTGGTGGTGGTGGTGCCTGTAGCAGTGGTGGTGGGTGGTGCCTGTAGCAGTGGTGGTGGTGGTGGTGGGTGCCTGTAGCAGTGGTGGTGGTGGTGCCTGTAGCAGTGGTGGTGGTGGTGCCTGTAGCTGTAGCAGTGGTGGTGGTGGTGGTGCCTGTAGCAGTGGTGGTGGTGGTGCCTGTAGCAGTGGTGGTGGTGGTGGTGCCTGTAGCAGTGGTGATGGTGCCTGTAGCAGTGGTGGTGGTGGTGCCTGTAGCAGTGGTGGTGGTGGTGGTGCCTGTAGCAGTGGTGGTGGTGGTGGTGCCTGTAGCAGTGGTGGTGGTGGTGGTGCCTGTAGCAGTGGTGGTGGTGGTGGTGCCTGTAGCAGTGGTGGTGGTGGTGGTGGTGCCTGTAGCAGTGGTGGTGGTGGTGGTGCCTGTAGCAGTGGTGGTGGTGGTGCCTGTAGCAGTGGTGGTGGTGGTGGTGGTGCCTGTAGCAGTGGTGGTGGTGGTGGTGGTGGTGCCTGTAGCAGTGGTGGTGGTGGTGGTGGTGCCTGTAGCAGTGGTGGTGGTGCCTGTAGCAGTGGTGGTGGTGGTGGTGCCTGTAGCAGTGGTGGTGGTGGTGGTCCCTGTAGCAGTGGTGGTGGTGGTGGTGCCTGTAGCAGTGGTGGTGGTGGTGGTGCCTGTAGCAGTGGTGGTGGTGGTGGTGCCTGTAGCAGTGGTGATGGTGGTGCCTGTACCAGTGGTGGTGGTTGTGCCTGTACCAGTGGTGGTGGTGGTGCCTGTAGCAGTGGTGGTGGTGGTACCTGTACCAGTGGTGGTGGTGGTGCCTGTACCAGTGGTGGTGGTGGTGTTCTGTGGTGTACCAGTGGTGGTGGTGGTGTTCTGTGGTGTACCAGTGGTGGTGGTGGTGGTGTGCCTGTAGCAGTGGTGGTGGTGGTGGTGCCTGTAGCAGTGGTGGTGGTGGTGGTGCCTGTAGCAGTGGTGGTGGTGTGGTCCCTGTAGCAGTGGTGGTGGTGGTGGTGCCTGTAGCAGTGGTGGTGGTGGTGGTGCCTGTAGCAGTGGTGGTGGTGGTGGTGCCTGTAGCAGTGGTGGTGGTGCCTGTAGCAGTGGTGGTGGTGGGTGGTGCCTGTAGCAGTGGTGGTGGGGGTGGTCCCTGTAGCAGTGGTGTGGTGGTGTGGGTGGTGCTTGTAGCAAGTGGTGGTGGTGGTGGTGGTGCCTGTAGTAGTGGTGGTGGTGGTGGTTGCCTGTAGCAGTGGTGGTGGTGGTGGTGCTGCCATAGCAGTGGTGGTGGTGGTGGTGGGTGCCTGTAGCAGTGGTGGTGGTGGTGGTGCCTGTAGCAGTGGTGGTGGTGGTGGTTGCCTGTAGCAGTGGTGGTGGTGGTGGTGCCTGTAGCAGTGGTGGAGGTGGTGGGTGCCTGTAGCAGTGGTGGTGGTGGTGGTGCCTGTAGCAGTGGTAGTGGTGGTGTGGTGGTGCCTGTAGCAGTGGTGGTGGTGGTGGTGCTGTAGCAGCATGGTGGTAGTGGTGCCTGTAGCAGTGGTGGTGGTGGTGGGTGGTGCCTGTAGCAGTGGTGGGGTGGTGGTGCCTGTAGCAGGGTGGTGGTGGTGGTGTGGTGCCTGTAGCAGTGGTTGGTGGTTGGTGGTGTGCCTGTAGCAGTGGTGGTGGTGGTGGTGGGGTCTGTAGCAGTGTGGTGGTGGTGGTCCCGTAGCAGTGGTGGTGGTGGTGGTGCCTGTATCCCAGTGGTGCGGGGTGGTGGTGGGTGTGCCTGTAGCAGTGGTGGTGGTGGTGGTCCCTGTAGAAGTGGTGGTGGTGGGGGTGGGTGTAGCAGTGGTGGTGGTGGTGGTGCATGTAGCAGTGGTGGTGGTGGTGGTGGTGGGGTGCCTGTAGCAGTGGTGGTGGTGGTGGTGCCTGTAGCAGTAGTGGTGGTGCATGGTGGTGCATGTAGCAGTGGTGGTGGTGGTGGTGCCTGTAGCACTGGTGGTGGTGGTGGTGCCTGTACAGTGGTAGTGGGGGTGTGGTGGTGCCTGTAGCAGTGGTGGGTGGTGGTGGTGGTGGTCCCTGTAGCAGTGGTGGTGGTGGTGGTGCATGTAGCAGAGTGGTGGTGGTGGTGGTGCCTGTAGCAGTGGTGGTGGTGGTGGTCCCTGTAGCAGTGGTGGTGGTGGTGGTGCATGTAGCAGTGGCGGTGGTGGTGTGCCTGTAGCGTGGGGGTGGGTGGTGGTGCTGTAGCAGTGGTGGTGGTGGTGGTGGTGCCTGTAGCAGTGGTGGGGTGGTGGAGGTGCCTGTAGCAGTGGTGGTGGTGGTGGTGCCTGTAGCAGTGGTGGTGGTGGTGGTGGTGCCTGTAGCAGTGGTGGTGGTGGTGCCTGTAGCAGTGGTGGTAGTGGTGGTGGTGCCTGTAGCAGTGTGGTGGTGTGGTGGTCCCTGTAGCAGTGGTGGTGGTGGTGGTGGTGGTGTGGTGGCCATGTAGCAGTGGTGGTGGTGGTGGTGGTGCCTGTAGCAGTGGTAGCAGTGGTGGTGCCTGTAGCAGTGGTGGTGGTGGTGGTGTCTGTAGCAGTGGGTGGTGGTGGTGGTCCTGTAGCAGTGGTGGTGGTGGTGGTGCCTGTAGCAGTGGTGGTGGTGGTGCCTGTAGCAGTGGTGGTGGTGGTGGTCCTGTAGCAGTGGTGGTTGGTGGGGCCTGTAGCAGTGGTGTGGGTGGTGGTGGTGCTGTAGCAGTGGTGGTGGTGGTGGTCCCTGTAGCAGTGGTGTGGTGGTGGTGGTGCCTGTAGCAGTGGTGGTGGGGGTGGTGCCTGTAGCAGTGGTGATGGTGGTGGTTGCCTGTAGCAGTGGTGTGGTGGTGCCTGTAGCAGTGGTGGTGGTGTGGTGGTGCAGTGTAGCCGTGGTGGTGGTAGCAGTGGTGGTGGTGGTGCCTGTAGCAGTGGTGGTGGTGGTGGTGACTGTAGCAGTGGTGGTGGTGGTGCCTGTAGCAGTGTGTGGTGGTGGTGCCTGTAGCAGTGGTGATGGTGCCTGTAGCAGTGGTGGTGGTGGTGCCTGTAGCAGTGGTGGTGGTGTGGTGCCTGTAGGTGTGGTGGTGGTGGGGTGGTGCCACACCAGTGGTGGTGGTGGTGGTGGTGTGGTGCTGTAGCAGTGGTGGTGGTGTGGTGCCTGTAGCAGTGGTGGTGGGTGGTGGTGCCTGTAGCAGTGGTGGTGGTGGTGGTGGTGCCTGTAGCAGTGGTGGTGGTGTGCCTGTAGCAGTGGTGGTGGTGGTGCCTGTAGCAGTGGTGGTGGTGGTGCCTCCTGTAGCAGTGGTGGTGGTGGTGTAGCAGTGGTGCCTGTAGCAGTGGTGCTGGTGGTGCCTGTAGCAGTGGTGGTGGTGGTGGTGCCTGTAGCAGTGGGTGATGGTGGTGCCTGTAGCAGTGGTGGTGGTGCCTGTAGCAGTGGTGTGGTGGGGTGCTGTAGCAGTTTTGGTGGTGGTGGGTGCCTGTACCAGTGGTGGTGGTGGTGGTGCCTGTACCATTGGTGGTGGTGGTGCCTGTACCAGTGGTGGTGGTGGTGCCTGTAGCAGTGGTGGTGGTGGTGCCTGTACCAGTGATGGTGGTGGTGCCTGTACCAGTGGTGGTGGTGGATTGTAGCAGTGGTAGTGGTGGTGGATTGTAGCAGTGGTGGTGGTGGTGGTTGCTGTAGCAGTGGTGGTGGTGGTGCCTGTAGTGGTGGGGTGTGCCTGTACCAGTGGTGGTGGTGGTGCCTGTACCAGTGGTGGTGGTGGTTGAATCAATGAGGCAGCGTTTGGTGGCCACATGGGGAATGATCTTCAGGGGGGAAGCGGAGACCGAGAGGGATGCCACTGGGGCTCAAGGGGACCTCTACAGGGGGACTTCCACCGGAGGACGACCACGGCGGGGGGGGGGGGGGGGGGAGGGAGGACGACCACAGGGGGCTGGGGAAGCCGCTGGGCAGCAGTCATAATCAGTATCGTACCCGGGTGATGGCCGAGTTCGTACTCAGCAGGGCATCAAATATATCATTACCTGTAACACACGCATCCGTGTGTGTGTGTGTGTGTGTGTGTGTGTGTGTGTGTGTGTGTGTGTGTGTGTGTGTGTGTGTGTGTGTGTGTGTGTGTGTGTGTGTGTGTGTGTGTGTGTGTGTGTGTGTGTGTGTGTGAGTGTGTGTGCGTGTGCGCGTGTGTTGAGGGAGTGAGAGTGACTTGTGTAAGTGAATGAGAGTGAGAGAGCAAGTCTGGATGATAATTACCTTGAGAGGCAGACCAGCTCTGAACACTTGATCGCATAAACTGCAGAACAAAAAGTGAACGTTGTAATGGTTGGCGGTGACGGAGGCGTCGTCGACCTCTCCCAAGATAACGTCATCTATGTTCCCTTCTTTATTTTGACTCATCACTACATTTTAATCTTTTAAGCTCGTTGTAAAACTCACAGTAATCATCGATGATAGCGTGAGATGGGTGAGAGAGAGAGAGAGAGAGAGAAAGAGAGAGAGAGAGAGGGAGACGGGTCACAATAGACCCCCTTAGCACCCTGGACCTGAGTAATGGGTTCCAATAGATCCTGTAGCCCAGGCAATAGACCCCCAACCGTAGCCCGTGGATAAGACCCAAGAGAGACCACTCTTACCTAAACACATATCTCAGTGGCTGACTCAGCACGTCTCACCAGGGAGGTTGTGGCCGTCGTCTTGTAAGCTCGAAGCAACGCCTCAAACCCACTTAATGAGTCTTATTTTGAGCTGTTTATCTGTCAATAAAAATCCGGCTTTTATGGCGTGTTCTTCCCTATCGGCCGGTGGTGGACGGTCCCCAGCTGAGAAGCACACCAGAATTATGCTCATAACAAGTTAAGGTTTTACACCCAGGAGTCTAATGTAAGGAAATGTTAGTTTCTCACCAAGGTCAGCATTCATGAAACATTTACACAACCACGCACGAAACCTGTACATCTTTCCTCAATCATGGCGGCTTTGTTTACATTTATTAACCAGTTTACGAGCTGGGAAACTTCACTACCCAAGGTTATTATTGTTATAAACAACCTCGTAGTGCTTCGTAGCTCATAAACTGTTTAATAAATGTAAACAAAGCCGCCATGATTGTTGATAAATGTACAGGTTTCGTAGGAGACTGAATCCTGCCCTAGGAATAAGCCTGGATTAAATAATCGTCGCACATATGATTGTAATACAGGTTATGGTCGCATTGTTTGTTGATAATGACAAACTCAGGTGGACCCGACTCCAGAGGGGAAGGTCTGGTAGGCCCTCAGTACTCCTTCTTCAGTTATATCCTGCACCATATGTTATGGCTCTTGTACATGTGTGACTGTGTTCATACCTGGTACAGCTGTTGTTCCTTGGGTCTGTACAGCTGCTGTTCCTTGGGTCTGTACAACTGCTGTTCCTTGCGTCTGTACAGCTGCTGTTCCTTGGGTCTGTACAGCTGCTGTTCCTTGCGTCTGTACAGCTGCTGTTCCTTGCGTCTGTACAGCTGCTGTTCCTTGCGTCTGTACAGCTGCTGTTCCTTGCGTCTGTACAGCTGTTGTTCCTTGCGTCTGTACAGCTGCTGTTCCTTGGGTCTGTACAGCTGCTGTTCCTTGCGTCTGTACAGCTGCTGTTCCTTGCGTCTGTACAGCTGCTGTTCCTTGGGTCTGTACAGCTGCTGTTCCTTGCGTCTGTACAGCTGCTGTTCCTTGCGTCTGTACAGCTGCTGTTCCTTGGGTCTGTACAGCTGCTGTTCCTTGCGTCTGTACAGCTGCTGTTCCTTGGGTCTGTACAGCTGCTGTTCCTTGCGTCTGTACAGCTGCTGTTCCTTGCGTCTGTACAGCTGCTGTTCCTTGCGTCTGTACAGCTGTTGTTCCTTGCGTCTGTACAGCTGCTGTTCCTTGGGTCTGTACAGCTGCTGTTCCTTGGGTCTGTACAGCTGCTGTTCCTTGGGTCTGTACAGCTGCTGTTCCTTGGGTCTGTACAGCTGCTGTTCCTTGGGTCTGTACAGCTGCTGTTCCTTGGGCATGTATACCCTTGTACTGTTACTATTCCTGTTTACTGCACGAATACATTGGCTGACCTACATGTACTTCATCTGAAATACTTAATAAGGTACCCACTGGAGCAGCTGTGTTAACAGATGTGCAAATTCTGTGTACATCTGCTACCCCACATTCGTCCACACTCTGGCCAAAGTACATTTGTACAGCTGTCATTCTACACGTGTCCTCCCACTGACACATTGGATAGTCTACATACGTGCAGAGATACGGATAGAGCCTGATATACACTACGGTTAGAGCCTGATATACACTACGGTTAGAGCCTGATATACACTACGGTTAGAGCCTGATGTACACTACAGTTAGAGCCTGATATACACTACAGTTAGAGCCTGATATACACTACAGTTAGAGCCTGATATACACTACGGTTAGAGCCTGATATACACTACAGTTAGAGCCTGATATACACTACAGTTAGAGCCTGATATACACTACAGTTAGAGCCTGATATACACTACAGTTAGAGCCTGATATACACTACGGTTAGAGCCTGATATACACTACGGTTAGAGCCTGATATACACTACAGTTAGAGCCTGATATACACTACAGTTAGAGCCTGATATACACTACGGTTAGAGCCTGATATACACTACAGTTAGAGCCTGATATACACTACAGTTAGAGCCTGATATACACTACAGTTAGAGCCTGATATACACTACGGTTAGAGCCTGATATACACTACGGTTAGAGCCTGATATACACTACAGTTAGAGCCTGATATACACTACAGTTAGAGCCTGATATACACTACAGTTAGAGCCTGATAAACACTACGGTTAGAGCCTGATATACACTACGGTTAGAGCATGATAAACACTAGAGTTAGAGCCTGATAAACACTACAGTTAGAGCCTGATATACACAACGGTTAGAGCCTGATAAGCACTAGAGTTAGAGCCTGATAAACACTACGGTTAGAGCCTGATAAACACTAGAGTTAGAGCCTGATAAACACTACAGTTAGAGCCTGATATACACTACGGTTAGAGCCTGATAAACACTAGAGTTAGAGCCTGATAAACACTACGGTTAGAGCCAGATAAACATTACGGTTAGAGCCTGATAAACACTAGAGTTAGAGCCTGATAAACACTACGGTTAGAGCCTGATAAACACTAGAGTTAGAGCCAGATAAACACTAGAGTTAGAGCCTGATAAACACTACGGTTAGAGCCTGATAAATACTAGAGTTAGAGCCTGATAAACACTAGAGTTAGAGCCTGATAAACACTAGAGTTAGAGCCTGATAAACACTAGAGTTAGAGCCTGTTATACACTAGAGTTAGAGCCTGATAAACACTAGAGTTAGAGCCTGATAAACACTAGAGTTAGGTTCTGATAAACACTAGAGTTAGAGCCTGATATACACTAGAGTTAGAGCCTGATATACACTACGGTTAGAGCTTGATATACACTAGAGTTAGAGCCTGATATACACTACGGTTAGAGCCTGATATACACTACAGTTAGAGCCTGATAAACATTAGAGTTAGAGCCTGATAAACATTAGAGTTACAATCCTACATTGATAAATCTTTGAGTTATTAACCGTCTGGTGGTGCAGTGGTAACAGGCCTCCCGAGCGATTTTTGTCTGGGTTCGAGCCCTTGCCAGGGGGAATTGACTAGGAAGCAAACCTTAACTGAATGCTTCTATTCACTCGGCAGATATTTGGACCTGAGAGTACAACCTCTTGGCGGGTCGTATTCCAGGAAAAAACTAGTAGGGTAAGGCTTACCATGAGCTATGGGAAGGGAAAGCTCTCAGCCTGCTAACAGGAGTCAGCAGTCGTCTGCTCCTGTACCCACCTGTGTGTAAAACTAGTAGGGTAAGGCTTACCATGAGCTATGGGAAGGGAAAGCTCTCAGCCTGCTAACAGGAGTCAGCAGTCGTCTGCTCCTGTACCCACCTGTGTGTAAAACTAGTAGGGTAAGGCTTACCATGAGCTATGGGAAGGGAAAGCTCTCAGCCTGCTAACAGGAGTCAGCAGTCGTCTGCTCCTGTACCCACCTGTGTGTAAAACTAGTAGGGTAAGGCTTACCATGAGCTATGGGAAGGGAAAGCTCTCAGCCTGCTAACAGGAGTCAGCAGTCGTCTGCTCCTGTACTCTCCTGTGTGTAAAACTAGTAGGGTAAGGCTTACCATGAGCTATGGGAAGGGAAAGCTCTCAGCCTGCTAACAGGAGTCAGCAGTCGTCTGCTCCTGTACCCACCTGTGTGTAAAACTAGTAGGGTAAGGCTTACCATGAGCTATGGGAAGGGAAAGCTCTCAGCCTGCTAACAGGAGTCAGCAGTCGTCTGCTCCTGTACCCACCTGTGTGTAAAACTAGTAGGGTAAGGCTTACCATGAGCTATGGGAAGGGAAAGCTCTCAGCCTGCTAACAGGAGTCAGCAGTCGTCTGCTCCTGTACCCACCTGTGTGTAAAACTAGTAGGGTAAGGCTTACCATGAGCTATGGGAAGGGAAAGCTCTCAGCCAGCTAACAGGAGTCAGCAGTCGTCTGCTCCTGTACCCACCTGTGTGTAAAACTAGTAGGGTAAGGCTTACCATGAGCTATGGGAAGGGAAAGCTCTCAGCCTGCTAACAGGAGTCAGCAGTCGTCTGCTCCTGTACCCACCTGTGTGTAAAACTAGTAGGGTAAGGCTTACCATGAGCTATGGGAAGGGAAAGCTCTCAGCCTGCTAACAGGAGTCAGCAGTCGTCTGCTCCTGTACCCACCTGTGTGTAAAACTAGTAGGGTAAGGCTTACCATGAGCTATGGGAAGGGAAAGCTCTCAGCCTGCTAACAGGAGTCAGCAGTCGTCTGCTCCTGTACCCACCTGTGTGTAAAACTAGTAGGGTAAGGCTTACCATGAGCTATGGGAAGGGAAAGCTCTCAGCCTGCTAACAGGAGTCAGCAGTCGTCTGCTCCTGTACCCACCTGTGTGTAAAACTAGTAGGGTAAGGCTTACCATGAGCTATGGGAAGGGAAAGCTCTCAGCCTGCTAACAGGAGTCAGCAGTCGTCTGCTCCTGTACCCACCTGTGTGTAAAACTAGTAGGGTAAGGCTTACCATGAGCTATGGGAAGGGAAAGCTCTCAGCCAGCTAACAGGAGTCAGCAGTCGTCTGCTCCTGTACCCACCTGTGTGTAAAACTAGTAGGGTAAGGCTTACCATGAGCTATGGGAAGGGAAAGCTCTCAGCCAGCTAACAGGAGTCAGCAGTCGTCTGCTCCTGTACCCACCTGTGTGTAAAACTAGTAGGGTAAGGCTTACCATGAGCTATGGGAAGGGAAAGCTCTCAGCCTGCTAACAGGAGTCAGCAGTCGTCTGCTCCTGTACCCACCTGTGTGTAAAACTAGTAGGGTAAGGCTTACCATGAGCTATGGGAAGGGAAAGCTCTCAGCCAGCTAACAGGAGTCAGCAGTCGTCTGCTCCTGTACCCACCTGTGTGTAAAACTAGTAGGGTAAGGCTTACCATGAGCTATGGGAAGGGAAAGCTCTCAGCCGTAAGGCTTACCATGAGCTATGGGAAGGGAAAGCTCTCAGCCAGCTAACAGGAGTCAGCAGTCGTCTGCTCCTGTACCCACCTGTGTGTAAAACTAGTAGGGTAAGGCTTACCATGAGCTATGGGAAGGGAAAGCTCTCAGCCAGCTAACAGGAGTCAGCAGTCGTCTGCTCCTGTACCCACCTGTGTAAAAAAAAGGCTTAAAAATAAGCTAACAGGAGTCAGCAGTCGTCTGCTCCTGTACCCACCTGTGTGTAAAACTAGTAGGGTAAGGCTTACCATGAGCTATGGGAAGGGAAAGCTCTCAGCCAGCTAACAGGAGTCAGCAGTCGTCTGCTCCTGTACCCACCTGTGTAAAAAAAAATAAAAATAAAGAACTATCTGATGGTACATAGTTTAAGAAATAACTTTGTTATGTAGTTACAAATTGATAAAAAAACAGAGGAATAGCCCTGTAGCACTTAAGTGTTGGAGTGTGACTCACGAGGATAACTTAAGAGAGTGATGGAGGGCAACAACTGGTCCAGCAGCTGATGGCTCTACCACGCAGCCCTCTCGCATAACGCACCGTATTCCCACCTAATATTCCCAACGTCAAAGTAAGTTGTACTAAAAATCACAGCGGCTCGGAAAATTGACGTGATGTTCAAGTTTTCTATTCGTGGGTCCTCGGTTAGGTTAGGTTTGGGCAGTTTAGTACATCAGTTTAGTGACGTTGTGAAGGCTGGTAGTGAACATCTTGACATTTAATTTTGAATTGTGCTCGAAAACTGTCCCATGTGGGCTGACAGTTGTGGATAGAGGTGGCTTCCGCAACGTGTTCTTTCAGTGCATTCCTTTGTAGGCCTGCGGGCCGCTCCAAGCAACAGCCTGTTGGTCCAAGCTCCCACAAGTCAAGCCTGGCCTCGGGCCGGGCTTGGGGAGTAGAAGAACTCCCAGAACCCCATCAAGGAGGTATGTGGGGACCTGTGGGCCGCTCCAAGCAACAGCCTGGTGGACCAAGCTCCCACAAGTCCACTTGGTGAGTGGAAGAACTCCCAGAACCCTCTCCAAGGACAATCAAGGGTGGAAGGCACTGGGGACGAGTATTTAATACATTTGACTCATTTGCGTTTCCAGCTTCCACTTGTGTTATCTTGTCCTACTTTCTCTTAATTTAAAAGGGACGTTCTTTGTCCGCCCTGTCTGTTTCCCCTTAGTATCTTGTATGTTGAGATCATATCCCCTGTGCTTCTTCTTCAGGGTTAAGAGATCGAGTTCCCTCTTCTTAATTCATGTACGAGGATATGATGAACAACTGTACCCAGGAGGCATGAGGAGAGTTGCCTGGTGTTGGCTGGTCACTGTACCACCTGCCTCGTGTGGTACAAGGGCAGCAGCTTGTACACTATACATGTTAAAGGTAGAA
Source organism: Procambarus clarkii (assembly GCF_020424385.1). Taxonomy (NCBI): domain Eukaryota; kingdom Metazoa; phylum Arthropoda; class Malacostraca; order Decapoda; family Cambaridae; genus Procambarus; species Procambarus clarkii. Next base: position 8,537,065 of record NC_059637.1, read on the forward strand.
AATAAGAAAATAACGAGAATTAGTTAACGTGCAGCGAGAATATGTTCAGGACTTAGTTCACCTGGAGGCACTAATTACCACCCACTAACTCACCTGTTGTTAAACAACATCCTCTGATGTAAATATATTGTGGGTTATGGACCACAACTTTCTGACCTCCACTACCACCTCAAGTTCAAGTTCAAGTATGTTTATCGAGATAAGCAATAAATACATCTCAAAGGGATAGAGTAGCTTAGGCTATTTCTACCCCCCCCCCCCAACCACCCAACCCAGCTCCCTGATCATCGAGCCCACACTACTACTACCACCCATTTCAGCCTCCCTAATCATCTACCCCCCTCCCCCTTCCCCTTACCCCTTACCCCTTACCTCCCTTCTCCCACCACATGCTTCCCGCATCACAAAGACATTTACGACCCTTATCACCCTCTTCCTCCACCCCCCTTATCCCCCTTTTTCCCTCCCTCCCATCGTCCATTTCTTTGCACCATGTCACAGGATTCATGGCAGGTCTGGCGGAGGGCGGGGCGGGAAAGGACTGAATGAATATTAATGACTCGAAATTAATCGTCAAAACTTTACACCCGGAGCCCCAGCTGCTTGTGCTCTGAGGCCACCATGACGCTTTCTGTTTGTAGTCACCACCCACCCCCCAGGCTCCTCTGTTAACGGGACACCTCAGCCTCTGTTAATCTCTTCTCCGGCTCCTCTGTTAACGGGACACCTTCAGCCTCTGTTAATAGCCCCCCCCCCGGCTCCTCTGTTAACGGGACACCTCAAGCTCTGTTAATAGCTCCGGCTCCTCTGTTAATGGGACGCCTTTAGCCTCTGTTAATGGTTTCCTCCCCCCCCCCGGCTCCTCTGTTAACGGGACACCTTCAGCCTCTGTTAATAGCCCCCCCCCCGGCTCCTCTGTTAACGGGACACCTTTAGCCTCTGTTAATGGCCCCGAGCTTCCCTGTTAACTGGACGCCTCTAACCTCTTCTAGTACCCCCTTGATTTGATGTCCGTTTTTAACAGAACTTTTCCAGCTCTCAAAAACGGGATGGTCTTCAAAACAACGGGATTCTCCCGAGGTCTAAATTTCTGTTGTAGGAATGTTCAAAGTTTACTGGACGAGAGACAACCACATAACTGTTAATACAAGAAGGACTGTATGTTATCGCTTATGTGAATAGACCTTTACGTGACGTCATCATATAAGAGTCAAGTCCACTTCCTTTACTTTCAGTGGACTGAAAGTCTTAATTTTCACTCACGTTATTGTGACTTACTGTCTACAGTGTTTACATCATCCGGACCAACCGGGCTGTGATGGGTATGTGGCCCTGCGGGCCGCTCCAAGCAACAGCCTAGTGGACCAAACTCTCACAAGTAGAAGAACTCCCAGAACCCCATCAACCAGGTATATGTGGGCCTGCGGGCCGCTCCAAGCAACAGCCTAGTGGACCAAACTCTCACAAGTCAAGCCTGGCCTCGGGCCGGGCTTGGGGAGTAGAAGAACTCCCAGAACCCCATCAAGCAGGTATATGTGGGTCTGCTGGCCGCTCCAAGCAACAGCCTGGTGGACCAAACTCTCACAAGTCCAGTCTGGCCTCGGGCCGGGCTTGGGGAGTAGAAGAACTCCCAGAACCCCATCAACCAGGTATATGTGGGTCTGCTGGCCGCTCCAAGCAACAGCCTAGTGGACCAAACTCTCACAAGTCCAGTCTGGCCTCGGGCCGGGCTTGGGGAGTAGAAGAACTCCCAGAACCCCATCAAGCAGGTATATGTGGGTCTGCTGGCCGCTCCAAGCAACAGCCTGGTGGACCAAACTCTCACAAGTCCAGTCTGGCCTCGGGCCGGGCTTGGGGAGTAGAAGGACTCCCAGAACCCCATCAAGCAGGTATATGTGGGTCTGCTGGCCGCTCCAAGCAACAGCCTGGTGGACCAAACTCTCACAAGTCCAGTCTGGCCTCGGGCCGGGCTTGGGGAGTAGAAGAACTCCCAGAACCCCATCAAGCAGGTATATGTGGGTCTGCTGGCCGCTCCAAGCAACAGCCTGGTGGACCAAACTCTCACAAGTCCAGTCTGGCCTCGGGCCGGGCTTGGGGAGTAGAAGAACTCCCAGAACCCCATCAAGCAGGTATCAAGCAGCAGGAGCAGCGGCTTGGGGCTAACTAACACAAGCTCCTAAGTAACCCAAGCCGGATATATGAAAATGAACATAAATGTTCCCAATGGGTAGGCCTAGTACCTAAATATTGGACTATTTCCCTATTGACTTTCAAGCTCACTAGCTATACGTCATTGACAATCGACTTGAGAATGGTCCAGGACGGACCGAAACGTCGTCGTCGTCCCTTCACCTTCTAGTGTGTGGTCTGGTCAACATACTTTAGCCACGTTATTGTGACTAATGCTTGCATACGCCACTGATTTTCTGTTTACATTGTTAGGGTAAATATTGGTACTGGGGGATTACCCAGGTTATGGACTGTTTGAGTGATATAGAGAACAAAGTGGCACATTTAACTTCAGTTTGATGATGGGAAAATAGGATTAAAATCTAAAAAAACAAAAGTTAATTTAATAAAACTAACAAAAAGAACTTTTAACATCAGCAATACAGCATGTATTGCATGCTGTATTGCATATATTGTCTTGTACATGTAATAATAAATTACATTTAAAATCAAATAAAAGCTTAACACAAATGAGTCGAACACTAATATAACAAAGTGGTAAAGACAGGTAAATACTACAAGTTAATATTACCCAGACCCACATGTCTTCCCAACTGTGCGGAGCAGTTGACCAAGATCAGTGTAGGACTTGTGTTGACCAGCGTCCTAAGTACACTGACCTGGAAGGCTCTCCTCCACGTAACGTCACCTCACCCACTACCAGGAGTGCAGGGGTGGTGTGACCATAAGCTAGTTGATCCAGTGGGTACGTAGTGCGTCATAGGTAATGAAAACGCACAAACCAGTGAATACATTAATCTATAGAGTAGCACAACAGAATATAATACTATGATGTACAGTTTGTATAGGACAAGGAGGATATGAACCCCTGAGTAGACGTAGAGTTGATGTAGAGTTGATGAGGGGACTTGATGAGACTTTTTATTTTTTTTATTTTTTTTTTTTTATTATTTTCACCACAGACGTGGCCACACATTTACAATGCTAATCAGCATATATACATTTTCTAATGTCCTCCATGGACAGGGTTAGAGATGTGTTAAACATAGAGTTCAAACTGCTAGGAGAAGCCACAGCCCATATAGGAAGGGTTAATATGTGACAACATACATAAAACTGGTTAACGGAACTAGCAGTTTCTGTATAACAGATGATAGAACTATTGTGCATTACACAGTTGGCAGCTCTTATTTTTCGCTCCTGGTGTATCTAAACCATTTGACATAGTTAAAAGCACTAAGCTTTTTAGCGAATTGCTTAGAGCATGTCCTGTGATACCCAGAAACTTTGCATGTGTTACTGTGTCTGCCACGAGCCGGTGTGATGAAGTAATGTTTTCTCTGATAATTTCTCTCTCTAAAATGTGGTCAAACCGGAAAATATTTAGTTTAAGTTGGTATTATTGTCTATGGATGTTGATCCAGTAGAGCTGGCTGGCTGTGCCATAAACAATACTTGTACTGTGTGCTGGTGATGTAATGTGATTACCACCAACCAACATGCTATGGAAGGACGCTACACTTAAGGTATAGCTTTTGGGGTCATCTTTTATCCTCATCTTGGGATGGAAATACTAGAAAGGATATGGAAATCAAATATTTTTAAAGTTATCCTGGAGATACTTGTAAGTTTGTTATGGTCTTGGAGCCAGGGTTAATAAAGCATTTCCGCGTCCACTTGCGAAACCTGTACATCTTTCTTCGATCGTAACGGCTTAGTCTGTATTCATTAAACAGTTTACGAGCTGGGGAACTTCACAACCCAAGGTTATTATTGTTATAAACAACCTCATAGTGCTTCGGAGCTCATAAACTGTTTAACAACTGCAAACTAAGACGCCATCATTGTAGAAAGATGTTCAGGTCTCGCAAGTGGTGTACAGGTTCCTGAGCCTATTGGGCTCTATCATATCTACATTTGAAACTGTGTATGGAGTCAGCCTCCACCACATCACTGCCTAATGCATTCCACCTGTGGTCAGCGGGGCCTGCTAATTGCTCACTCCTTCCTCTCCAGTTGCCACCAGGGACGGAGAGTGGTGTACACACGCCCTCCTTCAGCTAGGTGAACAGATGCATCAGGTGAACCTGTTCATTTGTTTCCGCCTCGGCCCCAGAGCGATGTCTGCTCGGCTGGCAGGACTTGTAAATTCTGTTGAGTTATCTGTGATCATGTAGGATCTAATTCACCTTTATCTGTTAACAGTGAGATTATTATTAAAACATTTTCTCTGTTAACAGTAAAAGATTTGTTAAATTTATTTTAGTTTTTATGGTAAGATTTGGCGCCTTCTGTTGATAATTACACTGTTGTACTCTGACCTGTTGTGTTCTTAACATCTGTTACATGTTAACGGTAAGGTGATTTAACCCCCCCCCCCTTCCCTGCCTGTTAACAGTATAGTAACGTCGATCATTTTCTCTTATCAGTGTTGTGAATTGCTGATCTAGTTAACTGCGTTGTTGGCTCTGAAATACCTGTTTGATAACCACACTGCCATCTCGCAACAACGGCAGGAGAATTGCCTGTTAACGGGTGCGTGTGCCACCATCACCCATTATAATTGCTCCCCCTCGTTTCCCCATCCCGTTCACGGAAGGGTGACAATGTCATTTCTTTCCCCTTTCCTACCCTGTTTACCCTTTGAAGGGGTGGGTGCCGGCGGAATGAAATGGGGAGGTTTGTGAAATGGAAGTTAGATCAGAGGGTAAAGGAAAGGGGGATAGGGAGGAATGGGCATGAGGGAGAGATGGAAGGGTGGGGGGGCTAGGAAAGGGGTACGTTAGGGGGGGGGGAGAATGGAGGATGGGGGGGGATGAGTGTAAGGATGAATACCTCATCACTATAAAGCCTTGTTTAATAGCCGGGTATTCTCCTCGATAACGACGTAATTTAGCGAGCCCAGACCGGTTCGAATCCCCTTGTTAGAACACCCGATTCACTTGTTAGAATCACGAATTGGTTGTTAGAAACTTCATAATGTCATTCGCATCTGGGAAAGCCAACTGCCTGGTAGGAAGAGTTGTGATCTTCTTATTGACTACTTGAGACCATCTTTGTATACTAGAAACCTTTCCTTAACTGATCATCATGACCTGTTGATCATGATGACCTGTTGATCATCATGACCTGTCGATCATCATGACCTGTTGATCATCATGACCTGTCGATCATGATGACCTGTCGATCATGATGACCTGTTGATCATGATGACCTGTTGATCATCATGACCTGTCGATCATCATGACCTGTTGATCATCATGACCTGTCGATCATGATGACCTGTTGATCATCATGACCTGTCGATCATAATGACCTGTCGATCATGATGATATGTCGATCATAATGACCTGTTGATCATGATGACCTGTTGATCATGATGACCTGTTGATCATAATGACCTGTCGATCATGATGACCTGTCGATCATCATGACCTGTTGATCATAATGACCTGTCGATCATGATGATATGTCGATCATAATGACCTGTCGATCATCATGACCTGTCGATCATCATGACCTGTCGATCATAATGACCTGTCGATCATCATGACCTGTCGATCATCATGACCTGTCGATCATCATGACCTGTCGATCATCATGACCTGTCGATCATCATGACCTGTCGATCATCATGACCTGTCGATCATCATGACCTGTCGATCATAATGACCTGTCGATCATCATGACCTGTCGATCATCATGACCTGTCGATCATCATGACCTGTTGATCATAATGACCTGTTGATCATCATGACCTGTTGATCATGATGACCTGTTGATCATCATGACCTGTTGATCATGATGACCTGTTGATCATGATGACCTGTCGATCATCATGACCTGTCGATCATAATGACCTGTCGATCATCATGACCTGTCGATCATCATGACCTGTCGATCATCATGACCTGTCGATCATCATGACCTGGCGATCATCATGACCTGTTGATCATCATGACCTGTTGATCATGATGACCTATTGATCATGATGAGTTGTCAATATAATGAGCTTGGCCATACCCGTACTCACGTACTTGACCACACCCGTACTCACGTGCTTGACCACACCCGTACTCACGTACTTGACCACACCCATACTCACGTACTTGACCACACCCGTACTCACGTACTTGACCACACCCGTACTCACGTGCTTGACCACACCCGTACTCACGTACTTGACCACACCCGTACTCACGTACTTGACCACACCCGTACTCACGTACTTGACCACACCCGTACTCACGTACTTGACCACACCCGTACTCACGTACTTGACCACACCCATACTCACGTACTTGACCACACCCGTACTCACGTACTTGACCACACCCGTACTCACGTACTTGACCACACCCGTACTCACGTACTTGACCACACCCATACTCACGTACTTGACCACACCCGTACTCACGTACTTGACCACACCCGTACTCACGTACTTGACCACACCCATACTCACGTACTTGACCACACCCGTACTCACGTACTTGACCACACCCGTACTCACGTACTTGACCACACCCGTACTCACGTACTTGACCACACCCATACTCACGTACTTGACCACACCCGTACTCACGTACTTGACCACACCCGTACTCACGTACTTGACCACACCCATACTCACGTACTTGACCACACCCGTACTCACGTACTTGACCACACCCGTACTCACGTACTTGACCACACTCGTACTCACGTACTTGACCACACCCATACTCACGTACTTGACCACACCCGTACTCACGTACTTGACCACACCCGTACTCACGTACTTGACCACACCCGTACTCACGTACTTGACCACACCCATACTCACGTACTTGACCACACCTGTACTCACGTACTTGACCACACCCGTACTCACGTACTTGACCACACCCATACTCACGTACTTGACCACACCCGTACTCACGTGCTTGACCACACCCGTACTCACGTACTTGACCACACCCGTACTCACGTACTTGACCACACCCGTACTCACGTACTTGACCACACCCGTACTCACGTACTTGACCACACCCGTACTCACGTACTTGACTACACCCGTACTCACGTACTTGACCACACCCGTACTCACGTACTTGACTACACCCGTACTCACGTACTTGACCACACCCGTACTCACGTACTTGACCACACCCGTACTCACGTACTTGACCACACCCGTACTCACGTACTTGACCACACCCGTACTCACGTGCTTGACCACACCCGTACTCACGTACTTGACCACACCCGTACTCACGTACTTGACCACACCCGTACTCACGTGCTTGACCACACCCGTACTCACGTACTTGACCACACCCGTACTCACGTACTTGACCACACCCGTACTCACGTACTTGACCACACCCGTACTCACGTACTTGACCACACCCGTACTCACGTACTTGACCACACCCGTACTCACGTACTTGGTGTGGTGGTGGTGCCGTGCTGAGACTCAGGGGTAGTATGAGGTGGAAGGTATAAGCCGTAGGAATGGAGATGAAATAATGGAAATGAGTTGAGAGATTGATGACTAGTGAGCGTTATTCCGACGGCGGATTGACTGCTGTATCCATATGCAATGTGATGAGTTCTTGGAGCAGCGGCCACCGCCCTGGCAAGCCCTTGCCGCCCTGGCAAGCCCTTGCAACGGCTACAACAGCCCTGGCAAGCCCTTGCAACGGCTACAACAGCCCTGGCAAGCCCTTGCAACGGCTACAACAGCCCTGGCAAGCCCTTGCAACGGCCACAACAGCCCTGGCAAGCCCTTACAACGGCTACAACAGCCCTGGCAAGCCCTTGCAACGGCTACAACAGCCCTGGCAAGCCCTTACAACGGCTACAACAGCCCTGGCAAGCCCTTACAACGGCTACAACAGCCCTGGCAAGCCCTTACAACGGCTACAACAGCCCTGGCAAGCCCTTGCAACGGCAACAACAGCCCTGGCAAGCCCTTACAACGGCTACAACAGCCCTGGCAAGCCCTTGCAACGGCTACAACAGCCCTGGCAAGCCCTTACAACGGCTACAACAGCCCTGGCAAGCCCTTACAACGGCTACAACAGCCCTGGCAAGCCCTTGCAACGGCTACAACAGCCCTGGCAAGCCCTTACAACGGCAACAACAGCCCTGGCAAGCCCTTACAACGGCTACAACAGCCCTGGCAAGCCCTTACAACGCCCTGGCAAGCCCTTACAACGGCGCCCTGGCAAGCCCTTGCAACGGCTACAACAGCCCTGGCAAGCCCTTACAACGGCAACAACAGCCCTGGCAAGCCCTTACAACGGCTACAACAGCCCTGGCAAGCCCTTACAACGGCTACAACAGCCCTGGCAAGCCCTTACAACGGCTACAACAGCCCTGGCAAGCCCTTACAACGGCTACAACAGCCCTGGCAAGCCCTTACAACGGCTACAACAGCCCTGGCAAGCCCTTGCAACGGCAACAACAGCCCTGGCAAGCCCTTACAACGGCTACACCGCCCTGGCAAGCCCTTACAACGGCTACACCGCCCTGGCAAGCCCTTACAACGGCTACAACAGCCCTGGCAAGCCCTTACAACGGCTACACCGCCCTGGCAAGCCCTTACAACGGCTACACCGCCCTGGCAAGCCCTTACAACGGCTACAACAGCCCTGGCAAGCCCTTGCAACGGCAACAACAGCCCTGGCAAGCCCTTACAACGGCTACAACAGCCCTGGCAAGCCCTTACAACGGCTACAACAGCCCTGTCAAGCCCTCACAACGGCTACAACAGCCCTGGCAAGCCCTTACAACGGCAACAACAGCCCTGGCAAGCCCTTACAACGGCTACAACAGCCCTGGCAAGCCCTTACAACGGCTACAACAGCCCTGGCAAGCCCTTACAACGGCTACAACAGCCCTGGCAAGCCCTTACAACGGCTACAACAGCCCTGGCAAGCCCTTGCAACGGCAACAACATCCCTGGCAAGCCCTTACAACGGCTACACCGCCCTGGCAAGCCCTTACAACGGCTACACCGCCCTGGCAAGCCCTTACAACGGCTACAACAGCCCTGGCAAGCCCTTGCAACGGCTACAACAGCCCTGGCAAGCCCTTACAACGGCTACAACAGCCCTGGCAAGCCCTTGCAACGGCAACAACAGCCCTGGCAAGCCCTTGCAACGGCTACAACAGCCCTGGCAAGCCCTTGCAACGGCGACAACAGCCCTGGCAAGCCCTTACAACGGCTACACCGCCCTGGCAAGCCCTTACAACGGCTACAACAGCCCTGGCAAGCCCTTGCAACGGCTACAACAGCCCTGGCAAGCCCTTACAACGGCTACAACAGCCCTGGCAAGCCCTTGCAATGGCTACAACCGCCCTGGCAAGCCCTGGCAACGGCCACACCTCCCAAGCAATGAGGTCTTCGTTTGCTATCAGTGAGCACAATTGTATAGGATTTAATTGTTGATGTTAGTCCGTGGTGGAGGTGGTGGGAGTGACCCGGTGTAGTGCTGGGGTGAGCGGCCCAGCGACCTGGTGCCAAGGCACTACGGGATCACCATAGCCCGTGCTACTTGGAACTTTGTTCCAGGTAGCGAATCTTTAACAACAACAACA
>NC_059637.1:8551841-8566841 GCF_020424385.1 Procambarus clarkii
CTGCTCGCAGCCTGACGTATGAGTCACAACCTGGTTGATCAGGTATCCTTTGGAGGTGCTTATCCAGTTCTCTCTTGAACACTGTGAGGGGTCGGCCAGTTATGCCCCTTATGTGTAGTGGAGCGTGTTGAACAGTCTCGGACCTCTGATGTTGATAGTTCTCTCTTGAACACTGTGAGGGGGTCGGCCAGTTATGTCCCTTATGTGTAGTGGAAGCGTGTTGAACAGTCTCGGGCCTCTGATGTTGATAGTTCTCTCTTGAACACTGTGAGGGGTCGGCCAGTTATGTCCCTTATGTGTAGTGGAAGCGTGTTGAACAGTCTCGGGCCTCTGATGTTGATAGTTCTCTCTTGAACACTGTGAGGGGTCGGCCAGTTATGCCCCTTATGTGTAGTGGAAGCGTGTTGAACAGTCTCGGGCCTCTGATGTTGATAGCTCTCTCTTGAACACTGTGAGAGGTCGGTCAGTTATGCCCCTTATGTGTAGTGGAAGCGTGTTGAACAGTCTCGGGCCTCTGATGTTGATAGTTCTCTCTTGAACACTGTGAGGGGTCTGCCAGTTATGTCCCTTATGTGTAGTGGAAGCGTGTTGAACAGTCTCGGGCCTCTGATGTTGATAGTTCTCTCTTGAACACTGTGAGGGGTCTGCCAGTTATGCTCCTTATGTGTAGTGGAGCGTGTTGAACAGTCTCGGGCCTGTTCAACACGCTTCCACTACACATAAGGATTTCTGAGGAAGCGTGGATTTCTAAGGATTTCAATTAAGTCTTATTAAATTGAGGATAATGCTGGTATTCACTGTCACGCAGGACAGAGGGTCATACACAAGACAATAGGTCTAAACTGTAGACTGAAGCACATGTATATCATGGTTACAATCAATGTGTTAATGTATGGATATGTGAAAACAACTTTCTACTGTGCACTGCCACACAAGGGCAGGGATGGGTTCATAAGTGATGCAGCTTAGAAGTAATATAAATATAAATTGTTCTTCATTCTTTAAAATGGACAAGCAAATTTTGGATAAATTGTTAGGATGTCGTCCAGAACACCTGAGTCAATAAAATAGTTACACAGTTGGTGGTACAAGAGGCCAGGAGGTCTGAAGTTCTTTACGGTTTCACTTTCAACAATATAGTGTTCTAGTGAATGCATTAAAGGTTTATCACAGAGTTTACAATCTGAGTATTCTGGTAGTGGCTCAGCCTCACTAACCTGCCAGATGTGTCTATTGCCAAGGCGAATTACCACAATGACTTCATCACATTGCCTGGTTCGGTTACTGTGCTGACCATACAAATACCTATTATTACAAAACTTGTCATAACTTTTAATACTGCAGCTTTCAGGTCTCTGTGCATTTCTTAGTTCTTCTAAATCTGAATTAATTTCTTTCATTTGTATGTTTCTAATAATTGCATTAAATAGTCCAAAGTCATAATCAATGTTTTCTTTCCTGCAAGCCTCATTGGCCAATCGATCTACAAAGTCATGTTTTCCAACTCCAACATGGGATGGGATCCACACAAATTTTATACAAGAGTTATTATCACTGGCAAAAATTACATTCCATTTAATAATACAAGCTACTTCCGACATACATTGTGATGGGTTATTTAAGGAGTGCAGAGCACTTTTAGAGTCACAGAATAACACTCCACCACCATAGAGCTTAAGGTGCTCAATGACTAGATAAATGCCCAATAGCTCGGTCTGTGTCGTGCCTGCCCAGCCCAGTAGGCTCAGGAACTTTACACTAGTCAACAGATTCACTAAAAACTTACGCAAGTACTTACGAACGTGTACATCTTTCCTCAATCTTTGACGGCTTTGGTTACATTTATTAAACAGTTTACAAGCATCAAAACTTGCCAATCAACTGTTGTTATTGTTATAAACAGCCTCCTGGTGCTTCGGAGCTCATTAACTGTTTAATAATTGTAAACAAAGCCGCCAAAAATTGAGAAAAGATGTACAGGTTCGTAAGTGCTGGCGTAACTGCTTCGTCAATCTGGCCCCAGTTAGTTGAGAGTCGGGACCAAAGAGCCGAAGCTCAACAAGCACAACTAGGTGAGTATAGTGAAGGTGGGATGAGAGAGGAGAGAGAAGGGAAGGGAAGGGAACTGTCAGGGGGGAAAGCGCCAAGCCATTACGACAATATAGCACTGGGAAGGGGTCAGGATAAGGATTTGGGATGGGACAGGAGGAAGGAATGGTGCCCAACCACTTGTGGACGGTCGGAGATTGAACGCCAACCTGCATTGTGCGAAACCGTCGCTCTACCGTCCAGCCCAAGTGTTTGGAGAGAGAGGAGAGAGAAGACTTCACACCGTGTTGACAAAAAGATGAGGTTGAGCAGTAATTGCAGCAGTTTCCTAATTGCATCTTTATTCCATGCAAATTAATGGTAATTTCTAATATATATTTATTGAATGTAAAGCGTCCCAACGGTTTCAACCGACAAAATAATTTAATTCAATTTTTTGTTTCATTTAGTTGTTAATTTCATAGTTACAACATCCGCGGGTTGAGCCACAGCAGAGTTATAGTTTAATTGGCTGAATGGTCGTAGACGAACAGACAGACACACAGACACACAGACACAGACAAGAAATGGTTACCAGAGTTTAACTTGAGCAAGTGTAAAGTAATGAAGATAGGTGTAGGGAGCAGGAGGCCAGATACAAGGTACAATTTGGGAATTAAATCCTTTCAAGAATCAGTGAGAGAGAAAGATCTGTGGGTTGATATCACGCCGAATCTGTCCCCTGAATATTTACTATTTGTTCCTACAGAATCGAGTTTTTAGCTCTTGGACCCCGCCTTTCTAACCAATATTTTCCTCTATTATGTCTACTACATATATTTCTAACACACGCACACACACACATTCCCAGGAAGCAGCCGGTAGCAGTTGTCTAACTCCCAGGTACCTATTTACTGCTAGGTGAACATCAGGGTGAAAGAAACGGCCATTTGTTTCCTCCTAGGCCGGGAATCGAACCCGGGCCCTTAGGACTACAACTCCCGAGCGCTGTCTATTCAGCCGCGAGGCCCCGTACTCACACGTGTACTCACCTATTTGTACTCACCTATTTGTGTTTGCGGGGGTTGAGCTCTGGCTCTTTGGTTCCGCCTCTCAGCTGTCAATCAACTGGTGTACAGGTTCCTGAGCCTATTGGGCGCTATCATATCTACACTTGAAACTGTGTATGGAGTCAGCCTCCACCACATCACTGCCTAATGCATTCCATTTGTCAACCACTCTGACACTAAAAAAATTCTTTCTAATATCTCTGTGGCTCATTTGGGCGCTCAGTTTCCACCTGTGTCCCCAAGTGCGTGTGCCCCTTGTGTTAAATAGCCCGTCTTTATCTACCCTGTCAATTCCTCTGAGAATCTTGTACGTGGTGATCATATCCCCCCTAACTCTTCTGTCTTCTAGCGACGTGAGGTTTAATTCCCATAGTCTCTCCTCGTAGCTCATACCTTTCAGCCCGGGTACTTGTCTAGTGGCAAACCTTTGAACTTTTTCCAGTTTGGTCTTATGCTTGACTAGATATGGACTCCATGCTGGGGCTGCGTACTCCAGGATTGGTCTGACATAGGTGGTATACAAAGTTCTGAATGATTCCTTGTATCTAAATGCCGTTCTTATGTTAGCCACGTGTGTGTGTGTGTGTGTGTGTGTGTGTGTGTGTGTGTGTGTGTGTGTGTGTGTGTGTGTGTGTGTAGTGTGTGTGTGTGTGTGTGTGTGTGTGTGTGTGTGTGTGTGTGTGTGTGTGTGTGTGTGTGTGTGTGTGTGTGTGTGCATGTGTGTGTGGTGGGGGGTGGGAGGTCCCAATATGGCTTTACGTTTTCGTTTTGCTGGATAAAACCTACTTTCCTGTTTAAACAAGTTTCTTTGTTCAGCTCCTTGTCTGTGTGTCGATGTTATTACGAGTTATAAACGTAATCTGAAGGTGTTAATGACTGTCTTCCTCTTATATTAAAGTATATCTGCTGTTATAACTCTAATGTTATACTGAACAAACGGTCGAATATCAAGTTAAGATCATTAGCATGTTCTTATGGATTCTCAAAAGCAGGCGTTTAGGGGAATAAATACTGGAGGAGAGTGTGATATGCTTATAACACTGGTGATAAATTGAAGGGTTCATTTGCATAGAGGCCAGACCCTGGCGCCCAAGGTGCTAAATGGAGACATTTCCTGACCGCCTGTGTTGAGGTCGCTACCGCGCCGCTCGGACACCTGTTCCTCCACACTAGGGGAGATGTGTGTAAAATAGCAATGTGTGGTGGTCCCTCACCCGTCACTCACACCCGTCACTCTCACCCGTCACTCACACTTGTCACTCACACCTGTGACTCACACCCGTCACTCTCACCTCACACTCACCTGTGACTCACACCCGTCACTCTCACCCGTCACTCTCACCCGTCACCCTCACCCGTCACTCTCACCCGTCCCTCTCACCCGTCACTCTCACCCGTCACTCTCACCCGTCACTCTCATTCATCACTCACCCGTCACTCTCATTCGTCACTCTCACCTGTGTCTCATCATCATCACTACGAGTGCTGGCCATGAAGAATAGGGACGGGCATCTATGTGAGGGCATCTTAGGGGAGAGTGAGGGGAGCGGGGATGATGTTAGGGACCCCATGTGATCTTAAGGGGCGGGCTAGAGGCATAACCATGCCTTCGGTGGTAACAGCCCATCACTTCAACAGCCAAGGTCAGGTCAAAGGGCGTGGGGGGGGGGGGGGGGGGGTGTTAAGGTCAACCATAGTGCCAGGGGCGTTAGTGATCCACTCCATCACCACTACACCGCAAAGATCCACCCAGTAAACTATAATAGTACAACATTCTACTATATAATTGCTTAGTAAGTCAATCTTTGTACTATGTGCACATAGTTACATAAACTACTATATAAACAGAAGGATGGGTTAAATATACCTTTTACCAGTGTAAAACCCTGGTTTGTGCCTCGGAGAGGCTGCAGGATCCAGTAAATTCAGTAGAACTTCGGTTTCAACTCCTTTTGACCATGTCGTAGCTCAGTCGATTAAGACAGCGTCTGGGATGCTCTCGGACGCAGGTTCGAATCCTCGTCACGGATTCGATCTTGTGGATCTTGTGAACAAATCTTGTGGATTTGTTCATTTATACCTTTAGTTTTGAATTGAGATTGTCTAAAGTCCTACTATGAAGTTTTGATCAATTGCGTGTGGTGGCGGGAGTGGCGTTGGCATGGTTGGGGACCCACTGCGCGTAGCGTGTTTTTATGCAGGTGGCTGCGCATGGTCGTACTACCCAGCGCAGCATAATGCATGGGGCATAAGTATCATTACATGCTGTGGATCTCTTATGAGGGGCATTAAAAGAGGCGCTGTCGATTGTAATGCTGCGGAGAGCATTATGGGGGAGCTCATTCCCTGCACAGGTTACAGCAACGGCAGCATGCGAAACACCTGTGGTGTAGCCACAGCAGCAGCCTGTGTGTGGCACATTTTGGGCAGTGTTGCGTGCACAACGTGTCGTGGAGGGAGGCAAGTATCAGGGAAAGGCGCCAAGTCAATAGTCGTGGAATGATAGCAACAGCACTCCATACTGTGTTTCAGCCAACACCACTGTAAGACAACCTCTCCTCCTACAAAACGTCGCTTTTCAATCGTATGCGTTACATACGGCAAATAATCGTCGTACTAGAAAATGCAAGCGCTGGCGAAAGTGACATACTGTCCCGTTTTCTGTTTTGGGTCCTCTGGTAGGTTAGGAGAGACCACTTTAAATTGACCGTTTTCTTGTCGTTGGAAAACCTTAGGAGGACGGTCTGTATACGATGCGCACTGCATTAATCACAGGAACACTGTACACTCTCTCTCTCTCTCTCTCTCTCTCTCTCTCTCTCTCTCTCTCTCTCTCTCTCTCTCTCTCTCTCTCTCTCTCTCTCTCTCTCTCTCTCTCTCTCTCTCTCTCTCTCTCTCTCTCTCTCTCTCTCTCTCTCTCTCTCTCTCTCTCTCTCTCTCTCTCTCTCTCTCTCTCTCTCTCTCTCTCTCTCTCTCTCTCTCTCTCTCTCTCTCTCTCTCTCTCTCTCTCTCTCTCTCTCTCTCTCTCTCTCTCTCTCTCCAGGATTCGAACCCATGCCGCTCAGGGTCACCCCTAAACGTACACAGTACAGTGACCAATTCACTGTCATTGGTAGGATGGTGACAGTACTGTGTACTCAAGTCTAACCTTCGCTTGAAACAATCAGAGGATAACACGCCTATTATGTTACTCTGTAATTTGTCTCATAAACCAACAGCCATGTTTCCTAACCAGTATTTACCCAGGTCTTTCCTGAACCTAAACTTATCCAATTTATATCCATTGTGTCGTATTCTATTTGGTGTTGATATATTTAATAAGTTTTTAATATTACTCGAATCGAATCGAATACTCTTTAAAATAATTATAAAACGTACATCAGAAGAGTGCTAAAATATGCAGCGCTTGCGTGGAATCAGCTCCACCAGGATGTTAGAAAGATTGTCTTGAAAATGTAGAGTAGTTTGTATAAATAACTTAAGAGGACTGATATTCGAGGAAATGTTTAGGGAACTCAGTCTCAGAACTGTAGAAGAGAAGGAGGGGGGGGGGGGTGTGAGATGGGACATGATGACTTCGTAAAAAATACTGAGGGCAATAGATAACGTTGGTAGATGCACATGACATATTAGGAAACGCACTTAAACACTTTTTAGGGACTCAAAAAGTTAAGTGCAATGAAAGAACAGGCCAGGGAAGTCCCCCCCCCCCTCCTCCATCCACAATTGTCCAACCACTTTGATTGGACGGTAGAGCGACAGTCTCGCTTCCTGCAGGTCGGCGTTCAATCCCCGACCGTCCACAAGTAGTTTGGCACCATTCCTTCCCCCCGTCCCATCCCAAATCCTGACCTCTTCCCAGTGCTATATAGTCGTAATAGATCTCTGGGATAATGAGATCTCTGGGATAATGAGATAACAGAGATAATGAGATAACAGAGATAATGAGATCTCTGGGATAATGAAATAACAGAGATAATGAGATAACAGAGATAATGAGATCTCTGTGATAATGAGATAACAGAGATAATGAGATCTCTGGGACAGAGATAATGAATGTGTTTTACCAAATAATTCAGAAAATAATTTAAGCTTGGGAATGATATACATAACCTAGTACGTTATGACTGTACAACAGGAGTAAGGTATCTGTTAAACTGGCCACATTGGTAAGATCTCACCTTCATATCCCACACTTTTATCCCCGTGAGATTAATGCTCTCAGGCGGGTTTGTCAGTGAACATTTTGTTTAATGTTCAGCAAAGTGTTCAGAACATATTGCTACACGCTAGAACACCAAACGTGGAGCAGGAGGAACACCCACTGACATGAATTATAGGCAAACATCCGAGTGAACAAATCCACAAGGGCCGTGACGAGGATTCGAACCTACGTCTGACATGATCCCAGACGCTGCCTTAATCGACTGAGCTACGACATGGTCAAAAGAGTTGAAACCAGAAGTTGTGCCTAATTTACTCGGTGCCGTCTGGGATGCTCTCGGACGTAGGTTCGAATCTTCGTCACGGCTCTTGTGGATTTGTTCATTTGATGCATCACGCTATTGTGATTTCTGTGTGTAATCCAAGTGAAGTTTATTGAGCCAAAGCAAAGAGAACTCTTGTATAAACATATTCATCTTGTATAAACATATTCATCAGACCCTCGAACTCATCAGTGATAGGTTGATGATACTGAGTATTAGGGACAACACAGGTGTCAGTAATGATATTGTGAATAATATGTATTTATTTTAATTTTTTGGTGAGACTAAACCTGTGAGTGTTATTTGGGTTGGAGAAGTTCTCCTTGATATTACAGTAGATTTTGTGATGTTGTTAACCTTCAGTATTAAATGGTAACTAGGAAATTATAAATGCAGGAATTATATTAGTTTCTGACGGCATGTTTTGTATATGGAGAGGAAGAAGAGAGGGTCATTCAGTTGTGAAACACTGCAGTGTGTGTGTGTGTGTGTGTGTGTGTGTGTGTGTGTGTGTGTGTGTGTGTGTGTGTGTGTGGGGGGAGGGAAGAAGTAGTAGTAGTATAAACAGTTGATGGAGAGGCGGGTCGAAAGAGCAGAGCTCAACCCCGCAAGCACAACTAGGTGAATACTAGGTGAACACACACACACACACACACACACACACACACACACACACACACACACACACACACACACACACACACACACACACACACACAAGCCTGCAGCTGTTAGTGGTGACTGTAGAACTTTTTAATATAACCATTCATTGTCCGTGCAACAAACGACAAGATTTATATATGGCAGGAGAAAAGGGGTTGCTAATACCCCCCCTTCCCCCCCTATTGTATGTTCCGCCCCCTTCCCCCTCGTTCACCCCCCCCCCTCCTCGCCCCCCCATCCTTTATCCACCCTTTCGTCCTGTTCTCATATAATTGTTATTCTCTATACATTCGTTACTGGAGATTGAAAACTTGACCAAACAAGAAGAACGGTTGAATTATGGATAGTGAAATTGTGACCACCAACTGACCTCCATGTTCTTCATGACCTGCATGTTCTTCATGACCTTCATGTTCTTCATGACCTGCATGTTCTTCATGACCTCCATGTTCTTCATGACCTGCATGTTCTTCATGACCTTCATGTTCTTCATGACCTGCATGTTCTTCATGACCTCCATGTTCTTCATGACCTGCATGTTCTTCATGACCTGCATGTTCTTCATGACCTGCATGTTCTTCATGACCTGCATGTTCTACATGACCTCCATGTTCTTCATGACTTGCATGTTCTTCATGACCTTCATGTTCTTCATGACCTTCATGTTCTTCATGACCTCCATGTTCTTCATGACCTCCATGTTCTTCATGACCTGCATGTTCTTCATGACCTGCATGTTCTTCATGACCTGCATGTTCTTCATGACCTGCATGTTCTTCATGACCTGCATGTTCTTCATGACCTGCATGTTCTTCATGACCTGCATGTTCTTCATGACCTGCATGCTCTTCATGACCTGCATGTTCTTCATGACCTGCATGTTCTTCATAACCTGCATGTTCTTCATGACCTGCATGTTCTTCATGACCTGCATGTTCTTCATGACCTGCATGTTCTTCATGACCTGCATGTTCTTCATGATTTACTGCTGCCTATACTACAGCAGTAGTAGTAGTGCAGGCATTATATATATATATATATATATATATATATATATATATATATATATATATATATATATATATAATGCATAAAAATAATATTTGTATGTTCTTAAAAAACAAATATGTATTTTTTCATGTTTTATAAAAAATACATTTTATTATTCTATAAAATTATTTATTTTTGTTTTTAATTTATATAGTAAGTTTATCTCAAAAGTATGAATTGAATCCTCCCCCCCTCCCCCCCCTCCCCCCCCCCTCCCCCGTCCGTCCTCTCCCAAATATACTGTCAGTTATGGCCTGAAAACAGTGAGTTAAGTGCCTATTGCACTTGTAATATTTTGCCTAAAGTGTTGGCTGCTTGAATTCAATTCACTTACAATGAAGACTTATACAAGTAATAGGGAGGCGGTAACCACTACCCCCCCCTCCCCCCCCCTACCCCCCCCTACCCCCACAATGTTATTAGTTAACAATAACTATCATAATTCCTCGATATTTGTGTCTCGTGACGAGCAAGAGAACGACAGTAATAGGCAGTGTGATCCACTATTATCACTGGTGCTTGGACAAGCAGGTTGTTGCTGACGAAAACAGGTTTCCACCACCCCCTCACCCCCAACCCCCCCACCCCCATACCCTCACCCCCAACCCCCCACCCCCATACCCTCACCCTCAACCCCCCATACCCTCACTCCCATACCCCCACCCCCATACCCCCACCCCACCTTGCCGGGCGCTACGCTCGCTTCGCTTACACCGCTCAGATCATTTAATTTATAATGCAATTGCTATAATAATGTATATAATCGGGGCGTCTAATACAATAGGTGTTGCGAGATTCGTGATACAGTAGGTGTTGTGAGCTCAGTGATACAATAGTGTGGCCCTTCAGGTCAAGAGTGTGGCCCTTCAGGTCAATAGTGTGGCCCTTCAAGTCAATAGTGTGGCCCTTCAGGTCAATAGTGTGGCCCTTCAGGTCAATAGTGTGGCCCTTCAGGTCAATAGTGTGGCTCTCAGGCCAATAGTGTGGCCCTTCAGGTCAATAGTGTGGCTCTCAGGTCAATAGTGTGGCTCTCAGGCCAATAGTGTGGCCCTTCAGGTCAATACTGTGGCCCTTCAGGTCAATAGTGTGGCCCTTCAGGTCAATAGTGTGGCTCTCAGGCCAATAGTGTGGCCCTTCAGGTCAATAGTGTGGCCCTTCAGGTCAATAGTGTGGCCCTTCAGGTCAATAGTGTGGCCCTTCAGGTCAATAGTGTGGCCCTTCAGGTCAATAGTGTGGCTCTCAGGCCAATAGTGTGGCCCTTCAGGTCAATAGTGTGGCCCTTCAGGTCAATAGTGTGGCCCTTCAGGTCAATAGTGTGGCCCTTCAGGTCAATAGTGTGGCCCTTCAGGTCAATAGTGTGGCTCTTCAGGTCAATAGTGTGGCCCTTCAGGTCAATAGTGTGGCCCTTCAGGTCAATAGTGTGGCCCTTCAGGTCAATAGTGTGGCCCTTCAGGTCAATAGTGTGGCCCTTCAGGTCAATAGTGTGGCCCTTCAGGTCAATAGTGTGGCCCTTCAGGTCAATAGTGTGTCTCTCTCTCAGTACTGTCTCTCAGCATCTACTGTCTCTCAGCATCTACTGTGTGTACTATCTCAGTACTGTCTCCCAGCATCTACTGTGTCTCAGCATCTACTGTGTCTCAGCATCTACTGTGTGTACTATCTCAGTACTGTCTCTCAGCATCTACTGTCTCTCAGCATCTACTGTCTCCCAGCATCTACTGTCTCTCAGCATCTACTGTCTCTCAGCATCTACTGTGTCTCAGCATCTACTGTCTCTCAGCATCTACTGTCTCTCAGCATCTACTGTCTCTCAGCGTCTACTGTGTGCACTATCTCAGTACTGTCTCCCAGCATCTACTGTCTCTCAGCATCTACTGTCTCTCAGCATCTACTGTGTGTACTATCTCAGTACTGTCTCTCAGCATCTACTGTCTCTCAGCATCTACTGTCTCTCAGCGTCTACTGTCTCTCAGCGTCTACTGTGTGTACTATCTCAGTACTGTCTCTCAGCATCTACTGTCTCTCAGCATCTACTGTCTCTCAGCATCTACTGTCTCTCAGCATCTACTGTCTCTCAGCATCTACTGTCTCCCAGCATCTACTGTCTCTCAGCGTCTACTGTGTGTACTATCTCAGTGCTGTCTCTCAGCGTCTACTGTCTGTACTATCTCAGTACTGTCTCTCAGCATCTACTGTGTGTACTATCTCAGCATCTACTGTCTCTCAGCATCTACTGTCTCTCAGCATCTACTGTCTCCCAGCATCTACTGTCTCTCAGCATCTACTGTCTCTCAGCATCTACTGTCTCTCAGCATCTACTGTGTCTCAGCATCTACTGTCTCTCAGCATCTACTGTCTCTCAGCATCTACTGTGTCTCAGCATCTACTGTCTCTCAGCATCTACTGTCTCTCAGCATCTACTGTCTCTCAGCGTCTACTGTGTGCACTATCTCAGTACTGTCTCCCAGCATCTACTGTCTCTCAGCATCTACTGTCTCTCAGCATCTACTGTGTCTCAGCATCTACTGTCTCTCAGCATCTACTGTCTCTCAGCATCTACTGTCTCTCAGCATCTACTGTGTGCACTATCTCAGTACTGTCTCCCAGCATCGACAGGACTCTGAGAGCATAACAATCGTTAATGTGTTTTATACATTACTGTAAGTGTATCACAGAGTAGTATAATGACCAGAGATCAGCTTGCTATTGTTCATTATATCCCAGATGAGACTTACCCCCTTGCTCCCCATACAATGAAAATGTCATTGTGAATCAGGTTAAAACTCTAACTCCATTAACGCCTGAAAGCCATTTGAAAGACATGAATGAACGCCTGTTTATGAATAAATGATTTATCTAGCTGTGTATCTTAATATGAACACATTCTTGCTGTGCCTCCAGAGAGAGAGAGAGAGAGAGAGAGAGAGAGAGAGAGAGAGAGAGAGAGAGCGTGTAGGGGGAGGTGGGGAACAGATGGACTAATGTACATTTGGATAATTGTAAACATATCTACATGCGAACAAAAAATAATATACGAGTTCTGTAACAATGTGATATATATTTTACAGATCAACAGCTGCTGTGGAGATAATTAGCTAGAGCCCGCGCTCGCTGGCCCTGTCTGTCCGCTGATTGGTCGCTGTGGCAACCAATCACCAGACAACTTCATCTAACGAGGTGAGCGTCGCAAAAAACAAAGGTAAGTCTCTTTCATATACTATACTCAAACGAGGTCGTTTCGTGTAGCGCGAGACCTAGATCGTCGCCAGCATGAAGTCATTTGTGATCCAAAAGATTAGATTCACACTGAAAGAGGAGCTTGTAAAACAATGCACTTGGGTGCACAGGGAATGTTAAAATGCATATTTTCAGAAATTCGAAATTGAAGCTGCTTTCGTGAGCTTGTAATTACGCAGCCTGCGCCAGGCTAACAGCCTAAGGAATGCAGTCAATTAGTTGTTCAACGACACGGAGAGAGGGAAGGCATACAACTCATCCTCTCAGTCAATTCGTCATGATAGTACATCAAGGTGACCAACGTACCAATTGCAACCTTCTATGACAAGCAGCTCTCTCATCATAATCAGGTTTATACACATCGGTTGGTTAACTTAGGAAGGTTAACTGCTCGCGTTCCTGTGTAGGTTAGGACGTTGGATTTTGTACGTTGTGGCGGATAAGGAGAACGCGTTGGGTTACATGCAGCTGTGAACTCAGGAGGTTGATAATGATGTATTAAATATACTACAGGATTCCACTTGCGAAACCTCTACATCTTTCCTCAATCATGGCGACTTTGTTTACATTTATTACACAGTTTACGAGCTCGGAAGCACTCCGAGGTTGTTTATAACAATAACAACCTTGGGGTTGTAATGTTTCAGTGCTCGAAAACTGTTTTAATAAATGTAAACAAAGCCGCCATGATTGTTGAAAGATGTACAGGTTTCGTAAGTAGTTGTGTAATGCTTAAATTGTCGTCCAGGAACCCCTGACGTACTGGAAGATCATGAGGAAGTCTACTACAGCCTCTGGGCAGAGTGATCTTGGCAAGCCATCTCATAGTCTAGATTGAGCTGTGTAGACTAACATGTTTAACACTAGAGTGATCAGGGGACACCTGTTAACCCGAGTAGCCTGATGTTGCTGTCTTTCCTGTTGAAGTACAGTAGACTGGTGTTGCTATCTTTCCTGTTGAACTACAGTAGCCTGGTGTTGCTATCTTTCCTGTTGAACTACAGTAGCCTGACGTTGCTATCTTTCCTGTTGAACTACAGTATCCTGGTGTTGCTATCTTTCCTGTTGAACTACAGTAGCCTGACGTTGCTATCTTTCCTGTTGAACTACAGTAGCCTGGTGTTGCTATCTTTCCTGTTGAACTACAGTAGCCTGGTGTTGCTATCTTTCCTGTTGAACTACAGTAGCCTGGTGTTGCTATCTTTCCTGTTGAACTACAGTAGCCTGACGTTGCTATCTTTCCTGTTGAACTACAGTAGCCTGGTGTTGCTATCTTTCCTGTTGAACTACAGTAGCCTGGTGTTGCTATCTTTCCTGTTGAACTACAGTAGCCTGGTGTTGCTATCTTTCCTGTTGAACTACAGTAGCCTGATGTTGCTATCTTTCCTGTTGAACTACAGTAGACTGGTGTTGCTATCTTTCCTGTTGAAGTACAGTAGCCTGATGTTGCTATCTTTCCTGTTGAACTACAGCAGCCTGATGTTGCTATCTTTCCTGTAGAACTACAGTAGCCTGATGTTGCTATCTTTCCTGTAGAACTACAGTAGCCTGATGTTGCTATCTTTCCTGTAGAACTACAGTAGCCTGGTGTTCCTGTGTTACTTCCTGTTGAACTACAGTAGCCTGGTGTTCCTGTGTTGCTTCCTGTTGACCTACAGTAGCCTGGTGTTCCTGTGTTGCTTCCTGTTGACCTACAGTAGCCTAGTGTTCCTCTGTGTAAGGTCAGGTGACTGCTGTCTACCTTCAGCTAATGTACTGAAACTCATTAAGTAAAGGTAGACAGCTACCACAGGGCCTATACTTCGTCACGCTAAACCATTAATATGTCTACTTATTCCAAGACTGAGCATGATGGGAGGGAGCCGGTCGGCCGAGCGGACAGCACACTGGACTTGTGATCCTGTGGTCCTGGGTTCGATCCCAGGCGCCGGCGAGAAACAATGGGCAGAGTTTCTTTCACCCTATGCCCCTGTTACCTAGCAGTAAAATAGGTACCTGGGTGTTAGTCAGCTGTCACGGGCTGCTTCCTGGGGGTGGAGGCCTGGTCGAGGACCGGGCCGCGGGGACACTAAAAAGCCCCGAAATCATCTCAAGATAACCTCAAGATAAGATGGTATTTCATTCACCTGGAGACTCGAACCGCCGACCACAGAAATACTAGCCAGGAGCTCTACCAACTGAACCACCAACATCCTTTAATAAGGAAGGATTCCAGAGGCACCTATCTTGTGAGTTGTTAGGCATTACAAAGGTGTAGAGTGTGTCTATAGACATATAAGCAAAGTAGAGGGATAAGGGCGCTGCTGCTGTGTGAAAAATAGCAAACAAACAAACATTTTGTCTTTGGTAGTAAGGATGCAAATGTGCGCTGTCAAAACATTATTGATTTACCACGCCAGGGTTATATTTACTATTTGTTCCTTGGCGTCGGCGGGAGCAACTCTCCGGAATACTAAGCACGTTCA